>CAIGRL010208724.1:0-10374 GCA_903798325.1 Fraxinus xanthoxyloides | reverse complement strand
ACGCCTTATGCACTTCATCACCTAACTACAACTATTGTTTAACTTTAGTGATCTCTATTGTAATTTACCCGTTTTAAACTGTCTACTTATTATTTAACAACTTAACAACACTTTCATGACTAATTTACATATTATTTTCAAATATTTAATATTAAAGTCTTACGGATAGAATTCAAGTTATGTTTTTGAATAATAAATACTAACTGCTTAGAATAATCGGAAAGTTTTTGTACATATGTTAAGAGATGTAGACTCAATAAGACTATGCAACAGATCAGATCGATTTTGCTTCAAACCTAACCCTACCTAGTTGGTCTAGGGCTATTATTAAATCGACCAATTCGATGATAGAAACCGACCAATTCCAAATCGGTTCTGGTCAATGGTTTTTCTTTTACCTTTTTTTTTTAAAAATAGAAATTAATACTAAGATTATTAGGGACTATCAATCCTTGATTGCCTAAATAATATTTTAAAAATGTATGGATTTTGTCACTTCAATAAGGAATTAGAGTTCAGTGGAAATAGTATCTCAATCATACAACTCAATCAATAAAAATTTAATATATTACAAATTTTCACAATAGAATTAAAACTTTACATAGAAAATAATTATTATTCTGCAAATTAAAATCATACTAATAAAACAAAGCATATTCAAAATCGTCATGAAACAGGACAAGGAAAAAATAAAATATTACAATCATCCAATAATTAAAAATAGGGAACATTACATATTCAAGGGGATTAAAATATGCAATTTCAAATTAAGAAATAAATTTTAAAACTTCAAAAATTATGTCATAATTAAATTTTATTAATTAGATATACTAAGGTCACAATACTATACATTTTATAATCATGATTACGTACTAATCGCAATTACTAAACATTTCAATAACAAATCACAAATGTTATAGGTTGCAATGCATTATCGGTCACAAATTATCAAATTAATAGCTCATGCATTAGTTCTTGGTCATTAATCACAAATTTTATAGATACAACTTGTTTCATGATCACAAATTATCGAATCGATTGGTTATAAGTTATTTTTCATCACAAATTATCAAATTAATTAACCATAATTTCACAAATTGTAAGTCACGACTACAAATTTAGTTGAAATCTCACTGTTTTTAGATCATATATTATTTATTGGTTACAAGTTAATCATTTTATCGATCACGTGTTATTTATTGGTCACAAATTAAACAAACAGTTGGTTACAAACATCCAAATAGTTGGTCACAGACATTCTTCACCCTACCCAACCCCACCATCAAGACCAATAGTCGGTTACAAACATCCAAATAGTTGATTAGAAACACTCTTCACCTCACCCCCACCCAACACCACACCCCAATCCTACCACCGAATCCAATAGTTGGTCACAAATACCTAAAGAGTTGGTCATAAACATTCTTTATCCCAACTCCACCCAAATAGTTGGTCAAAAACACTCTTCATCCCACCCCACCACCGGCACCAATCAAACATCAAGCCACTACACCACCATTTGTGGCCACATCACCACCACCACCACCTACACCATTACCACCATCACTATTTGTAAACCACCAACAAAAACTACCCCCAAAACTCTGGCTAAGCAACAGATCAAATGAGGAAGAAACCACCGCTTATTGTCCCATCTTCACCCTCGGCCACCATAATTTCAACATCACCTATCCAAATCAACAAACAAACCACAATAGTCTCTACAAAAGTCGAACTGCCAAGCCCACAGATTCAACCTAGACCACAACACACCGCCTCCTTCACGCAACTAACATATTTCCCAATCTCTTACCTCTCACCACCATTCTCCACATCCACCGACATCAGCCCATAGTAACCACCAACCGTCGTCGACACCTCCTCATTCACCAGTAACCCCAATCCACACCATCGTATAACAAACAATCTCTTTTAAGCTCTGTCGAACACCATCCATCAGTTCTATCCACTATTACACATCATTTCACCAACACTACTTCGAACTAAACCATCGCTACCTAAAATCACCTCCAATTGTTGCGGCAACGATGCCATCATCGTCATTGCTGCAGTGGGACGAGCGTGTAGTGAGCATCGAGCATCATGTTGGACTGCTTCATAGGGGCTCACTATGACGACATCGTGAACGCCGCGCCAGAGGTGCTTTCAGTGATAGTTAGGGTTGTCAATGGATCAGATTTTGATCTGAACCCAATAAAATTAATGGGAGATGAATTTAGAATCTTAGTCCGATATCCTGATTAGGATCTAAGTCCAATAATCTTAACTAAATGAAGCAAATATGGATGTAAGTATACAAAGAAAAGCTTTGAAAATTGAAAAAAACTTTCAAAATCCACACGTTAAACCCAAGCATACAAATAAACCTTTCATGAATCAAAACTAAATTCTCAAAAATTTATTTCTCCTCCAAATCCAATACCCACTTCCTAGAGTTTCATTTTATAGTTTTCACTCATCTCCATCTCATTTACGGTAAGCCAGTAACAGTAACCTCTCTTGCCTACTTTTTTCGGGTGATTTTAGCGAGTTTATGCTTTTGCAGCTTTGCTTCGTGCTTCATATGGGGTTCTTTTTTTTTATTTATTTACGAACAATTTGGTTGTTAGATAAGTACTATAATTATACAAGACATCACTTTTTTATAATTTCTTTGCAATTAGAAAGTCATTGATTTGGTGGTGTATTTGACTGAGAATTAAAAAATTGTAATTCACATAATTTCTTCTTTAAACATGTTATAGGGGATAATACCAAGTTAAAACGAACCAAAATATGCATATTGCAATGAATACATATCCAACAAATGTTTTAGAGAGAAGTAAGCAACAAAAACCAGAAAAAAAATAAATTTGTTAAAGTGCAGGTTTAGAAGTTTCGGCTCTTTCTCTATATCATGTCACCCAC
The DNA here is from genome assembly GCA_903798325.1 of Fraxinus xanthoxyloides. NCBI lineage: Eukaryota > Viridiplantae > Streptophyta > Magnoliopsida > Lamiales > Oleaceae > Fraxinus > Fraxinus xanthoxyloides. The sequence goes on along the minus strand of CAIGRL010208724.1, from coordinate 7,446 downwards.
TATTCCACTGCACCTACAAAAAAGACGTTTAAGAATAAATGGTGTACAAAATAATTATCATTTCAAGAAATTAAAAAATAGATTTATAAGTAAAACTTACATAAATTTCATATTTAAGGAACATTATTTTTGGTTTTAGGGGGCCTTGTTTGTAGCATTCATGTCAAGTTCTACAAGGACGTAAAATGTGGAATTAAAACTTACCCTTAAACTAGATTCTTGAAATTTGAACTTAAAAAAACCGCCTTCCCATAATTTTCACTTGAAAATATTATAGTAATCCAAACTTCAAACTCATAATTAAGAAAACAAAAATACTTCAATGATTAATAATTATATTTTATACATTTATATAGGCCATTAAATTAGAGTATTTGTTAGTTATTTGAACGAATTATAGTTTACTTATGTGTTAATCATGTTTGCCAGGCCGAACTCAATGTAAATTGGATGAGCTTGAAGAAAGAAGCAAAAAGAACAAAAACGGATAAAACCAAAATTCGAGAACCAAAGTGCAAACATCCAATAGTTTATTTGAATCACAAATGAGTATTGAAGATTATATATGATCAATTGGATACAATTAGAAGTCAAATGAGTGAAATATAATCAAAGTATTCTCATAAATTAATTTCCAGCTATAAAAGTTTTGCTCCAAATTTTTAGCATCTGAATGAGACCCATTTTCGAATAGCAAACGTTCAAATAGGAGAAATGTTATTTCGAGAATAATTGTAGTCATCTGAATTAACTTTCCAATACATTACTTCACCCAATCGAATATTTGAAAAGTTATGACCAAAATATTGAAGGCTACTCATGGGCAAAATCGCGTAAATTGACATCGCACAGACTTGCTAAAAAATCGCCCGAGAGAAATTTCAATAGCCAACGGACCAATGTTTCATCTATTTTAAAGTGAAGTTCTTATTGGATCATGATTTTGACGATATTTTTCCTATTATTCTTTTTTTATTTACACGTTAAACTAGATCCCTTTTTGTATTTGATGAAAATTAAACATATTATTTATTTATTATAAATTAAGGCTAATAGTTTAGTATTTCTTGATTAATTTTGCATATTCATTACATTATTTAAATGTATGGATATCTATTAGATAATTGGTTGCTTATTGTATTGTGGAGAAACTCACAGAAGTTTAAAACGCGACAAAATTAAGATCTGCAATAAATATTATGAATAACATTTATCGCATATGTAATCATATAGATAATCTAAAATTTAATGCATTTCAATCATTCGAATTCATACTAAAAATAGTCTGAGATCGCAATTAAAATAAAATTAATTTATCTTTTAAAAAAAGTTAAATGTATTAACTTTATTGACTATTAAGAACGCATCAACGTGACTAGATTACAAATCAATAATTGAAATAGATAACATCAAGCAAACTCTAAATCTCATACAATCATCCATAATTTCATACAAACTCTAGTTTTACATTAATTTTAGCATAATCACAAATCAAAACTCTATGGTGTTGCATAATTTAAATTTCATACATAACCAGTACACTTGAATTAGAATTTATTCTCCGTAGGTCGATAACTCTCAATAAACTAATTCTATTACTTGTCAACGATCTCGTACACTTACGAGTTTCGCACCAATAGTAATCCAAAATCAAAACTATATAAATAATAACAACAACAACAACAACAACAACAAAAAAGTAGCACAATGCTATCAATGATTGTTGCATAAGCTTTCAACAACATTCCTACAAAAAAATAATAGAATATTTAGGGGGAAAAAATATTAATATACAGTGATAAAGAGTTGTTATGATGCAAAAATGATGCCACTTAAATAACAACTGCTAGATGGCCTAAGTTTTCATCTTTATGGATCAATAAAATTTAATGCTATATACGTTATGTAATTAAGTTTTTAAATAAGTAACTAGGCAGACAACTTCATCTCAAACAATATTCTTCCAACGTCTTCGAATGCCCTCCCTCTTTAAAGCACCAAAAGGGTCTCACTCACTCACCTCTCCAAGGCTTAAAAAATGTATAAAGATCACTTGACAACAATTATGGGTCGGTTGAACTAATGCAGAAAAAATTAGACAAAATGCAAAATGAAGAAGAAATATTCAGAATTCAATCAAGTTCAACGCTTGAATCCAGACAATTGACATTAAATCTTCAGTTTTCAGAATACAGCATCTTAAGTCAAAAACTTTAAACTCGAGTGTTCAGATTTCAGTTTTTATAAACACCCCCTTCATATATCTCCAAGAGCACATGAGCTTGTTTTTTGTTCTCTCCAATAATCCAGTTATATGCTTCAGTGAATCTTGATTGTCATTACTTGCAGGCATGTTATAGTGTATATTGGGGTGGCCATGCTTACTAAATCCGCCTGCGACGTGCGATACATGTACAGCTCTCCTATCGGATTTTGGGAGGAGCTAGGACGTTCATTAGCGAAAACACAATTATTCCACTTATAAATCTCGAATGAACATACAATGTGGTTTAGGATGTGATTATTTCTCTGAGTGAAACTTCAATTAGAATGAAATCATCATTCATCACAATTCAGGATGACATAATTTTCCTCAAGTGGCTGTTAACGATGAAGTAGTTTCATCTCTATATACAAAACTCTTCTGATTATTAGCATTCTCATCTATTTACAGCTTGCTGCTCTATAAGTAGACTGTGGTTATGTGATAGGCTATATTGAAACATAATCTTTTTAGTGAACAGACAAGAAATTGGAACCAGCAATTTCCAATTGTTAGAGGTGATTACCAATGCCATCCACTTACAAGAATTTAAAACAATTTATTTACTAATGCAATTGTTGGACTTGTGAAGTAGAATTGAATTATCCTCTGGACAAGCCAGGCACATTTTCACAATTGACCATGGGAGAGGGTTTAAAAAAAAAAAAAACAAAAACCTAACTACTTCACAATAGTATCAACCAGTTTGAACCAAGAAACTACAAGACAATTTAGATACCCAATAAATTCTTCAACTAGAATAAGGAATAGAAACTACATTTCTATGCCACATCGCATGCATCAAACTACCTTCAATCTATAATATTGGAAATATCTTTTACTACATAGATGATTAACATAAACATTTGTGAATGAAAGACGTTTCTTACTGTTTCCTTGAATTACAACATGCCAAGATGGTGTAGGTGACATGGAAATGAAGAACAAGAAATTCATCTAGAAATATACAAGCATGATGAATAAGAAAAAGTCGCACCAGATTTCGTGAGAGAAGAGAATGAACCAGGTAACATCGAGTAAAATGGAGCCCAAGAGAAGAGCAGCATATGTCCTGCTGAAATGGTGTACATGATATAGACATGAAGAACAAGAAATTTAACTAGAAATATATAAGTATGATGAATAAGAAAAGTCGCACCAGATTTCGTGAGAGAAGAGAATGAACCAGTTAACATCGAGCAAAATGGAGAGAGAAGAACGGGATATGTACTGCAGACTATGGCTACTGCTCTCAATGGCTAGAAGGCCGAATAATGAAACTGCCAAATTAACAAGCAAGACCCGGTGTAAAAGATCGATATTCAATCTTGTAACACTTGGATATGTATTATTCTACATAAAAATTATCATTATCTTGTCGGTTTTGTAATCCCATAAAATAAATAGTTTAATATAATGGGTTAGTTTTATAAACATATCCATGCTTATTATGGAAGGTGCAATCACTTGATTCAATTAGAGATTGATTTTCACAAAGTCAGAATTCATCATTCTCTTCTATATCTTGAAGAGTCCAAGGTTAAAATCAATGCAAAAGATTTATCTTTGAGTTTTGTCAATGTTAATACAACTCAAACTAACTACCAAAAAGATAAAAACTTAAGACAATAAAATCAACCGTAAACAAACAGTGTACGTCTCAAGAGGAAAGAAAAAAATTATAAATCATTAACATCATCTTCCACCAACACCAGTGACTTTTGACTTAAATAGCCTAGTCTTGTCTTACTAAATTCATAACAGTTTCTTTTCTGCCCAATTAAAACAGAGGAACACAATTGAATTCTCATAAAGTCACAGACAGGGTGGGCATAACATTGCCACCCACAGAACATTGCCAGACCCAGATTTTTACATAAAGCGGAAGCCTTGAAAGCTAAGAAAAGGCTAATCGTGTCTTATTAAGGAACTGATTGTAGGTATTTAGTAGCAGAAAACCAATAAGAGGCGGCAGGTAGTCATAAAAAGTTCAGACTATACCATACAACTCTGAAATGTGCAAGAAATATAATTTTCAAACCGACTTGATTCACATATCACTAGTTCATTGCTACATAGCTTCGGTTACGAAATTAACTCAACCCCAAACTCCAGTGCAAACTTTCTACCCAAAAAAGTTACAGCACTTTTAGAGCATAAATTTCAGTACAGTCTGCCTCTAAGTTAATTCGTATTAGCTTACACATACATGCAAACCAAAAAGGCCCAAAACAGTATAAAAAAGAACAGAAATATAAAATCTTTAATCTCAAAAAATACACACCGATGGAGGGAGACAAACTTACAAGCAATAGGTTGGAGAGAAGACTTGAAAAGAACGGAGATTGGGCTTGGAGCATGTTTCTGAAATTGGGTTATTGAAATGTTGATGCCACTCAACTGGGATGTAATAAACCCAATAATTGGAATTCTATGGCTCTTTAACTTTTTATGGTTCTGAAGGGGCTTCACGCTTGATTTCAGAATAGGTTTCACATTTTTGATTTCGGATTGCATTGGTTGGAAGGGTTTGACCCGTAAATCAACCCCCGACCCACATAATTTCACATTATGTTACTAGTCTGTAACATATAATCCTGCTCGAAAAACATACATGCATGGTTTTTAGATGACTAGTACATCTACAAGATTCTTGATCAACTGTTAACAAGAGCACGCACTATAAAGGGCTGTGCAACTCCACATAAAGAAGAGTGAGACAAATGATGGTACCACAAGAATCAAGATCGCTGCTTAAACCTCAAGTCTTAACCAGATCCATCCAACTGCAATGGACTTGGCATCCTCTTAGTAACAAATTCAGCTTCCTTCAATTTCCCTTCAGCCTCAAGAGTACTTCTCAAGCCTTCTATGCAGCCCAAAGGTTGTTGAATTCCCTTCTCTAACATCTTATAGTAAAGGTCGAATGCTTCAGATGCCCTATGGGCTTTACAAAGACTCGTCAAGACTTTACTGCACATAGCCTCGTCAATGTTATGATCATTTTTTAGACTAAAACCAAGCAATTCATATGCCTCCATCAACTTTCCTCCATCACAAAGGAATGAGATTAATTCTTCCATGCTCAAAACATAACCTCTCTCATAAAGACTTCCAGCAACCTCAAATGCCTTATCCCGTAAGCCACACTTGAAGAGAAGCTTAACGGTGTCTGTTGAGAGATTGATGTTTTGTCTGATCTCTTTCTCTAACATTAACATCACTAAGCTAGCAGATTCAAGAGCAGAACACTGCTTGACAAGTTCCATGAGAATACGATGGAAAGTAGATGATCTAGGAAGATAGGAGCTTATCAACATCTTTTCTAAGGTATCATGGGCAAGATTTGGCTCACCATTTTGCAACAGAGCTTCAATCAGGGAGTCATAAGTCTCACGATCAGGCACAAAATTTCTTCTCAACATTAAGACCAAGAGCTTGTGCCCAGCTACAGAGGTTCCTTCCTTGCAATGCCCCAAGATCAAGGTTCTATATGCCGGAGGATCCTGTATTCCTCTACGCATTAGCTGCCTGAGAACTTGCTCAGCTTTCTTCGTTTTCCCATTTCGACAAAGATATTCAAAAATGGGATTGTATGCTGCAACAAGAGGAGTGCACCCATCATCACATAACAGAATCTCCTTCGCCAATAACTCATCAAGCAATTCGTCAGCCCTCCCAAAATCCAATTTCTGGCACAAACCCCGGATCAGCACACTGTACGAGGCCGAATCTTGTTGGACCTTCAGCTCCTTCATTTTCTCAAAAACTTTAAATGCCTCACTCAAATCACCCACTTTGCAATGAGCATTCATCNAAATCACCCACTTTGCAATGAGCATTCATCATCACGTTAAAAGTGCAAGTATCAGGCACGAATCCTCCATGCCACCCTTCTAAAAGATCTTTTATCTTATCGAACATTTGGGCTTCGCAAAGCCCATTTATAATTGTATTATAAGTGATCTCATTCGGCTTAATCTCGCTATCAACCATCTCCCTCAATACATCTAACATTATGTCAATCTCTTGGTTCTTACAATACCCTCTAACCAAAGTGGTGTAAGTAACAACATTGGGCTTCAAATTTTCCCCTTTTAGACACATACCCTTTACCACATTATGTGCAGTTGTCACTTTCCCTGCTCTACACAACCCTTCAACAATCGTGTTATAAGTTATCAAATCCGGTTTGCAATTAAACAGCTCCATTTCTTTAAAGAACCTAAATGCATCATCCATCCTCGAGTTCATACAAAACCCTCTTATCAATATATTAAACGTGTATAAATCGGGCTTTGCACCAAAAGTCCTAAGCATTTCATCATAGAACTCGAAAACCATTCCCGTCCGACCTCTTTTGAGCAAAATAAAAAACAAGTTATTAAATGTAAACGTAGAAGGCGAAATACCCATTGATTTCATGGTTTTAAACACCTTTATTGATTCCATGAAAAGCCCGGCATTACCATAGCTCCGAATCAAGCTGTTGAAAAACTTGTCAGTGAGTGGTATAGTATTGTTGGATTTTGTTGGAATAGACAGGAGGAAGTTTCGAGCTGAATTGAGGTTTCGGGCCCGACCAAGAATTTCGAGCATGAGGAAGTAGGAGTGCTCGCTGGGGGTGAAACCCGTGTTACGAGACCAGTTGAAGAATTGGAGGGCGTTGGCAGGGGCTTTGATGAGGCGGAGGGTTTGAAGGAAGCTGGTCTCGGAGAGGGGACTGTGGGTGGAAAGGGAGGATTCAAGCTGTACGGACCAGGGCTTTGTATTGATGAGCAGGGCCATTTTTCGGGCTTTCTTGCTTTTATTGGGTTTGGCCTTTTGATGGCGGATATCATCTTCACTGTTGTTGGGTTCAGAGACAGCAGAAGTGGTGGCAGTGGATTGTTCGGAGAATAAGTCTATGAGATTTGAAGGGAGTGAGGATGCGAATGTGCGTGTGAATTTGGAGAGAGGGCTTTTGAGGCTAGTGTAACTTTGGTATCGTGAAAACGGAAAGAAGGCCATGAAATGGGATTGTATGCATAACGGTGGTGCCAGGCGCCGCCGCCACTCCCACCTCCTCTTTCGACCAAGTAGAGAGAATATTCCCGGAGGTCAGAGTACTTACGTATGCAAAACTGCGTTAAAGCCCCAGTTTGGCTACATTAAATTTCTCATTCTCATTCTCCTACTCATTT
>CAIGRL010208688.1:0-10730 GCA_903798325.1 Fraxinus xanthoxyloides | reverse complement strand
TGAGCTAACCAATAATAATAATAATAAATCTAAAAAGCTAATGTGATTGGCCGAGGAGATATAGTGCTTTCTTTTATTATTTTAAATCCCACTATATTCTGTCATCACAATGCATAGTTCTTTCAAGATGTATCGGTCAATAAATTCAAATGTGAAACAAAAATAGTTGTACAATGCTGAAAAGAGGTGTACAGAATGCCCAAGAATTGACACTTCCATAGTCTTGATATTTGAATCTCTTGGTGCTTGATATTATTATGAAGCTATCATTCTTTATTCTCTTATTTTAGTTGGGTTGAAATTTACTGCTTTCACCTCAAACTGGTAAAAATATATCATGATTATTGTACAAAGGTTTAAATTTAAGTGGAATTATTGGCCCTATTAGTGAGTGTGCATAAAATGCACGTCTTGGTGAACAGAACAAAACCTTTGAGATTTTTTCTGCACTTCGTCACTCATAATTGCTGTATTATGTGAAGTGCTCCACCCAAGATCCTTTTTAGATTTTCTAGTTATTGATATGAAAAAAGGATCAAAATTTATTTTTCTGCATGCTGTGAAATTACTTGTTTTTTTTTTGGTCTCTTGCAAAAATTTACATTCTGATGTAAGAAGTAAATGGCTGCCCAGAGCAGAGCGCAAAACTTTCTATAAAATAGTGACCCGATTGGTATTTAATGATTGAAGATAAATGATGGTGGCTGCACCTGTTTAGATACCACAACTATGACTAAATGGAAACTTTTTCTAGCATTATGTATCAATAAAATAGAAAAAAGTCGCATTTATCAGGATATTATGGACAAACAGTTTGCCAACAAAAGGCAGATTAATTCCGAAAATTGTTCCATAAGATGCCACATTGTGAATTTTGAATCTGTTGAATTCTTTCACATTTTGCAGTTCAGTTAGGAAGCTGAGTTTGTCATTGGAAATAGACACTTCACTCATAAATGCTGCATATTTTAGTTTATGCTTGTGTTCAGTGTGGGTTCTACTATGGTTTCTGTGCTTTTCCTTTTCGTATGAATTAACTTTGGTTCCTCAGGAGTACATGACCCAACAGATTCTGGAAATAGGAGGACAGATAACACTGTGGAATGCTGCTATGATGGAATCAAGAAAAAGCAAGAGCTTGAATGTAGCAACTTGCTCTATAACAAACGGTTCAGAGGGGCGAATGCAGGTATTTTTTAATTTTTTTTGGGTTGAGAAATGCTGAATTTCAGTCATTGACCTGTCTCTTTTTATTTGATTTTTGGGTCAAACTAACCCGTCCATTACTATTATTATTATTATTATTATTATTATTTGAGTGCATAAATGGCACGATTTTAATAAGAGTATCATCCTTTGAAGAAAGGCCCGCATGGGTTTGCTTTTGCTTTCTTTTCAGTTTGATGCAAGGCAGGCTATGGTCCATCTAACATTGTTTCATGTTTTTTTAGGATCGGCACATGCAATAATTCCAACTAATGCCACGGGTGTGAAGAGAAAATCGGGTATGGATGATGCTAATCTTATAAAGAGATTGAGATTGAATGAAACTGTTTCAGGTAACAGTTAAGCTGTATATATACATTTTAGATTTTTCTTCTCACTTTTCATCGTCGAACCCTCCCTCCTCCCTTCGCTTCGGAGGCACTGGTCTTTACTATCCTCTATGTCCATTTAAGTTTCATCGTAATATCTTTCAGGGTTCCAGGGGACAGAAAGTTGCCTTTCAACAACGTCACCTAACAGCAAATTTTCGTGCAGTTACATCAATAAAAACGTTAAAAGAATGAGGGATGACGAGGGGATCGCTGCTGTCGCTTTCAAGAAGTTAAGATAACTGTTTATGGGCATTTCGCTGATGTACTCTAGGCTCCTTTCTTTCGCTGGTATGTACAGAGTCCAAACCAAATGCGCCCTTCGTATTTCAATTAATCAATGTCAGTTTGTGCATGACATGAGCCTAAAAGAAGAGTACGAGATAGCTGCTGTTGTAAAATACCGTCTTGTTTAGTTCGACTAGAAACTTTTGAAATCTACATTCTTGCCCGGTATGGCCACCTAAATTCTTACCCCGACATGGCTGACTATAGGAATGTGACTGCCTACACGGCTTTTCTACATCCCCATGTGTTGGATGAAATTGGGAGATGGGGGGTGGTGTTTGCTATTTAATCGAATCGATGCTATGGAACCTTGAGTTTAGCGGGATAATTCGCGTAGGAAGAGTTTGAGTGTGCGTCTCAATTCTTAAAAATTCATTTTTTCTCAAGTTTCTACTGAATTTTTTGGGATTCACAATATTTCATAATCTTTTATCAGAATATTCTAAAGTCATCACTTCAAAATTGAACCAATCATTAGTGCACAAAAACTACATAATCTCCGAACTAAAAGAAGCATAACAAAGCTTGGCATAATCAAACTACTGAAGTACCTAGTCATTCATGATACACATCAACCTGAGAACATACCAGAAAAGAAAGCATAAAAGATAACAATCCAAAATGGCACTAGAAATTAAAACGTTGAATTCAAGAAGCTGCAAAACAAAAAATAAAACTAATGGGTGATTTTGAGGTGACAAAATTTGGATGATCAGAAAATATCAAGAATTTCCAAGATGTAATTGTCGCAGAGTGGGCAATTCCCTTTTATGAATGCCGCTCCCTTGTGTCTAACCATGCATATGCTACAATTGCTATGCTCTCCGCCACCGCCACCACAGTGGTCATTGTCATTGTCATCTTCATCATCCTCGTCCTCTTCCATCACGTAAGTGGATCCTCCTGTCTCGGCCAGAAGGTCCATCAAAGACATCCTCACAAGCTTCTCCTCCACCATCCTCTTCTTCATCTTCGTTTTCGCTTTCGCCCTCAGTAGAGTTGGGTGTTTTATCAAAATCATCTTCATGGTCATCGAGACCACTCGATCTCATTGCTAAAGAATTCGTGTGCTCAAATTTTTCGTTATCCCGACCCATTTTTCTCTCCATTTCTCGTCTCATATGTCTCTCCACTGTCTGGCTCGCATTTCTCTGCAAAATCGGAGCCCTGCTTCCTCGATTTGACATCAATTCCATGTCCCCATCCGGCAATGCCGAAATTTCCTGCTGAGCTGATTCGCCCGAGTCGGAGGAGTATCGGGACGAGGCATGGCGCGCTATCATCCAATTCCGATTATTACTCGTATTATTGGCGACGCCATTGGAGTACTGTCGGGGGCTGATGGGGAAGTCGGATGTAGGAATATGCATGTTGGACTTCCAAGTGGAGCTGAGACCGGAGCCAGAACCACTGCGGCGGAGGCCGAAGCTTCTCTCGTAAATGCCGCTGCTCTTTTTACTGTCCTTGACATGGCCATATGTTGGGTCGTCACCTATTACGTCAAAAAGTACCCTGTTCGATCCGGATCTCTGCAGTAACTTCATGTTGCTGGCGCTCCGGCCGCCTCCACCGCCAGTTTCCATTCTCAAATAAGTTGCCAAGAATGTATGAAACAGTAAAAGGAGGTTGAGATTTCTTGGAATTGTCAAAGCACTTAAGAAATTGGGAATTTTTATTGGCTGAGAGAGAATTGACAGGGATCAAGCAATAATTAATGATAAAAAGAAATGGGCGATTGTAATTGTAATTAGATCTGAAATTGCTGCACCTTTGGCATGCATGTACGTATAAGAAAGGAAGCAAATATTAGTGCAGTTTGCAAGAAGACAAAAAATGGGGAAAAAAAAAATTATGGAGAAAAGAAAATCGAAGGAAAAAAAAATGTAAGCAAGGTGAACAATTTTGTGGTGTTCGATGTGATGAGAGAAAAATGAAGTGCATGTGCAATATCGATGTCTATCGCATTTCGAATGACTCGAAGTTTGAGAAGTCGTTATTTGAATTGACAATTCCACCACATGTACATATATGATTGTCCTATTAAAACTTTTCTCAATCAAATTGTAGAAAGCGGATATGTTTTGTGAATTTTTGAATAAAGATGAAGCGACTGTTTAATTTGCCCTTTTTTTAGTCGGGACAAGACTATTCTTTCAGTTTGACATCACAGGAGTGTATTGTCACCATTCGATGATAAAATAAATATTTTTTGTTAGCTAAGGACATGAGTGTGCAACAATGAAAGGTTGGAAGCACAAGTGTCACACTTGTAAAGGTTGAAAACTGCGAGTTAAATTTTTTCTATGGTCCCTTAACCTACCACATTTTGTCATTTTGGAAACGTCCAATAATTTATAAATAGATTTTAATTTCTTATTCTGCCTAAATACTAACTTCCTAGATTCATATTGTTTTCAAATCACAGAATCAATTGACCTACAGAATGCAAAATAACACTGAAAGGAGTCAATCAATTCTTTTTATTCTCTGCAAATTTATTCACCAAAAGTACATAGGATCTTCTGGTGGATGATCAATGTCCTGCAATATGATCAAGAAAAGCATCAAGATTCATTTTAGATGATCCTCCTTCAGCAATCGCTTGATAGCAGATTTCTTGGAGTTCTCGCGCCCTGGGAATCATTTCTCTCCTCTCTTTGCTTTCAAGGTCCATAAACCTCTTTACGAGCTTAGCAATTTCTTCCCGTCTCAATAAATCTCCTCCTCCGGCCTCTGTCTTCACATCCCACCCTGTTTTCCAGTCCTCGACAATGTACTTGCTGATCGTCGTTTGATCCATTTGAATAGGAAGAGTAAGCATAGGCTGCCCAGCAAAAATTCCTTCCATTGTAGAATTCCACCCGCAGTGAGTCCAAAATCCTCCAACCGAAGAATGGCATAGCACTTTCATCTGTTCACACCAAGGTATTATCATTCCTCGACTGTTGCATCTCTCTTTAAACCTCGCGGTATCTTCACGGGCCACCCATAAGTACCTAACTCCACTTTCTTCCAACCCACCAGCAATTTCATCCATTTGGGCACTCGAAACAGTAAGAAAACTTCCCAACGATACATACAACACCGAATTTGGAGGTTGAGAGCTTAGCCATTGCAAGTAGTGCGGATCATTTTGGCTTGTTGTGTAACGAGAAGTCTTTTCGGGATTGAAGTAAGGTACCATCGGCCCAAGAGAATATACGGGAAACAAAAATTCCCGTTTCAAAGCATTTATAACTTGAGGCTCGAGTTCAAATATAGAAGTGGATAAAAGACATTGTGCCTTGGACACATTGGAAAAAACTTGTAGTGCTAGATGAAGAAGCCGTCGATCCTTCTCACGATAAAGTGAAGGAAGATCTGCCAGACGAATTGAAGAAATACCTGGGATGTAATCGATACGTTCCTCTCCTCTCTCTACCTCAGCAAAAGATTAGCACATTAACTCATTTCCATAAAAAAAATTACAAGAGCTTTGAATATATACATACATATATATATATATAATGATAAGAGAAAGAAATATGCAAATCTCTATTATTTGACACATAACTTGTAACTTTGCAACTTCGCCATTTATTAAATATATATTATGTAAAAGGTCAAATCCAATATTCTTGGAAGGTGAAAACAATAATCAATGACACATCAGGTAGAACAACTCAAAACATAAAGAAGTATAGTTAGCTTCTTCATACTTGTTCCAAGTTCGAAGTACCATGAAGATAATCAATTTGGTTTTGGTGCTGGGACTCTGTGGGCTCGGCTATTGGAGTAAGTTATTGAATTTCAAGATTAGGGTTGTCAAACGAGTCACCATTTTATGGATATAGTAATATAATAATCAAGGTAGAGGAAAAATGGTAAAGAGAAATCCATAATTCTAACATAAAATCCTCTGTAAAAAAATTAACAAATTATAAACTTACCAGATAATTCGAAAGGGAAATGTCCGTTTTGAACGATGAGGTCAAAGTAGTAAAAGCTCGAAAACACTAACGATGGCATAGTCCAGTACGATGCTACCGGTATATTCCTCCGATTCCCGACCTCAACAGACCAATTCAAAAAAGTATCTGCAACGATGATGTGTACTGGCGACTGAAGTTGGTCCAGAAGCCTCTCAAAAGGCTCCTCCATTTTAGTCTGAGTAGCTCCCACAAAGCCTACCTTGTCGCCTGCTCGACCCAACTCCGATGGCAGGACATTCGGGATTGTAGCGAAGCTAACGTTGGAAGGCTTCTCTTCCGAGCCGATGAGTTCGAGCCACTCTTCTGTTAATACAAATGTGATTAGAAGTTTCATGTTGTGGTTTGGTGAAGCCGCCGAGAGCATTTTGCAGAGGTTCATCATGGCGTTGACGTGGCCTCTTCCCGGGTAAGGCACGGCCACCATGTGGCGGGATGTAATTGGTTCAGTTCTTTCCATAGCCATGAAAGCCAGAGGGAAGATTGTAAACTAATGGTGGTGGCGACGACAGCGATAGAAGAGGTATGAAAATTAGACAAGCAAGTACTTGTCAATGACACAGTGATCGCGCGAATATGATATAGAGCAGTTACACAAAGAGCGGTTACACAAATAGCGGTTACACAAATTAGTACACCATGTTTTCAAAGGTAATTACATTCCTACCTAACTTTTCATTGAAACTTAAATGCAATATATTTTGCCTTTGACTAATCATGCTACATGGATATAATGATTGACATAATCCTTGACATAATATCACATAACAATTTATCATTGGATTAATTAAAAGCAGTGGCAGAGGAGGTATGAAAATTAGACAAGCAAGTACTTGTTAGTGACACAGCTATCGCGCGAATAAGATATAGAGCAATTACACAGAGCGGTTACACAAAATTAGTACACCATGTTTTCAAGGGTAATTGCATTCCTACCTAACTTTTTATTGAACTTCAATGCAACATGTTTTGCCTTTGACCGATCATGCTTCAATTTATTATGGACTATTTAAAATACAGTCAGTTTTTTCATCCAATCACATCTTGTCAATACTCATTAAGTCACTCTATTTGTCAACTACTTTCTGGCAAAGTAATATTATTCCTATTTGACTCTCATTCTCAACATTAATATTTTTTTCAAACTCATTTTCAATTGAATAGTGTTATTTGAAGTCGCTCATTACAGTAGTTGTTCTATGTGATATGTAAGTGAATGTGAGTGATTTAATGTATGAGATAATAAAAAATTATAACATTAATATATCAAATCACTAACCGTCACATATATATCACGTGGGACTACTGCGATAACGAGCAACTGCGATGACGAGGTAGTCTTTCAACAAAGGTTCCAGGCAATACAAAGTAGTCTTTCAACAACGGTACCTAACAGCAAATTTTGGTGCTGTTTCATCAGTAAAAACATGAAAAGAATGAGGGATGACTAGGCGCCTTTCTTTCAGCTCGTACGTACAAAGTTCAAACCAAATGCACCCTAGGATGATGCAGTTCATGTTAGAATTAATCAATGTCAGTTTGTGTATGAAATGAGCCTAAAAGAAGAGGCACAAGAAAACTGCTGTTGTAAAATACCAGATCTTGTTTAGTTAGACTAGAAACTTGAACCATGGGCTAACTCTTTAAAATTGAACCATTAAGTACCTAGTCATCGATCATCCACAACTTACCAGAAAAGAAAAAAAGATAACAAAACAATCCAAAATGCCACTAGAAATTAAAACATTAAATTCAAGAAACAGCAAAACAAAAAGTAAAACTATTGGGTGATTATGAGGTGAAAAAATTTGGATGATCAGAAAATATCAAGAATTTCCAAGATGTAATTGTTGCAGAGTGGGCAATTTCCTTTTTGAAAACAAAGCTCCCTTGAACATAGCCTGCAAAATGTATGTCCACATTGTATAAATGCTGCTCCCTTGTGTCTAACCATGCATATGCTACAATTGCTATACTCTCCGCCACCACGGTTTTCATCGTCATCTTCATCGTCCTCGTCCTCATCCTCTTCCATCACATAAGCGGATCCTTCTGTCTCGGCCAGAAGGTCCATCAAAGACATCCTCACGGGTTTCTCCTCCGCTCCTCCGCCATCCTCGTCTTTGTCTTCATTTTCGCTTTCGCCCTCAGCAGAGTAGGGTGTTTGATCAGCATCGTCATCTTCATGTCCATCTAGACCCCTCGATCGTCTCATTGCTAAAGAATTCGTGTGCCCGAATTTTCCGCTAGCATGGCTCATTTTTCTCTCCATTGCTCGTCTCATATTTCTCTCCGCTGTCTGGCTCGCATTTCTTTGCAAAATCGGAGCCCTGCTTCCTCGATTTGACATCAATTCCATGTCCACATCCGGCACTGCCGAAATATTCGGTGGAGCCGACTCGCCTGAGTCGGAGGAGTATCGGGTCGAGGCATGGCGTGCCATCATCCGATTCCGATTATTACTCGTATTATTTGCGGAAGCATTGGAGTACTGCAGGGGGTTGATGGGGACGTCGGATGTGGGAATGTGCATGGTGGATGTCCAGGCGGAGCCAGAGCCACTGCGACGAAGGCGGAGCTTCTCCCTCAAATGCCGCCAGCTCATTTTACTGTCCTTGCCATGGCCATACATTGGGTCGTCACCGATTACGTCAAAAAGTAACCTGTTCGATCCGGATCTCTGCAATGATTCAGTGTTACCGGCGTTCCGACCGCCACCACCACCGGTTTCCATTCTCAAATAAGTTGCCAAAAATGTGATCAAATTGTAAAAGCACTTAAGAATTTGGGTATTTTTGTTGGGTGGGAAAGAATTGACAGGGATTAAGCAATAGTTAATCAGAAAAAGAAAAATAGATGAAAATGAAAATGGGTGATTAATTGTTTAAGATCTGAAATTGTTACAGCTTTTGCATGCATGTTTAAGAATGGAGGCAAAAACTAGTGCAGTTTGCAAGAAGAAAATGAAAAATAAAATAAAATAAAATTTAATGGGAACAGAAAATCGAAGAAAAAAAATTTAAGCAAGGTGAACAATTTTTTGTGTTGTGAAAAGAATGAGTGTGTGTTTAAGAGGGAGGGCGAGAGGAAAAGGGCGCAATTTGGGCATGGCCGTATGCGACCATTAAATTGTGTGGACATTAAGGGTGAGTCATATTCCAACAGACGGAAAATGTCAATTGAAACGTTAAATGCTAACATTAATGTTAGGGTTGAGTTGGGAGAAATTTTTTAATGAGATCTCGATCCAATTAAATCGCAATATCTTGGTGTTCGAAATAGCAAGGGAGTAAGTGTACGACGTCAAGGTATTACAGTGTCTCAAAATTAGATATATCATTATTTGAATTGACGATCATATCACGTGTGCATATAGGATTAGCCTATCAAAACTTCTTTCGATTGAGTTGTAGCAAGTGGATTTGTTTTGTAAAAGTGATTACACACTATTCGAGTTTTTGAATAAGTTGAAGTGATTTTTTTATATTTGAACAAATTTAATCTTGTACATTACATAAGTGTCGTCAATTATGTGATCATTTGATTGTTCAAAAAATATTTTTTTGCCAGCTAAGGACGTGAATGCAACAATGAAATATTAAAAACTTGAACTGCACTATATGTACAGGAAAATATTCACATGGTCAATACGGGGGAATATCCCTGAAAACTTATATGTAATATTTACAAATGTTGAAAACTGGGATTGAATAATTTATCATAAGCCAAATAAGAGGTTAATGTTTGGTGCAAATGATCCAAAACTTATGCCTTCGTATGTTCTTGATCCCCAAACTATAATTTTTGGCGAATTAGTCTTTAACCTATGCTTTAGGTGCCTAAATGGTCCTTTAGATATAGACCATTAGTTCAGTCTATGGCTTTCACCTTCATTTTATACCGGGGAAAATTTGGAAGAAAAAAATGAAAGTGATTCACGTGCAAAACTAATGGCATAATTTGATAGAATCTATCCAAAAGGACTTTTGAGCACCTAAAAGAATAGAGAGATCTCCGTAAAAAACTAGAGAATCTTTGCGCCAAAACCTTATTTATTTATGAACGACTAGATTTTTTTACCTAAAAGTAATAAAAGTGATTGACCTACTTTTAAAAAAAAATTAATTGGTCAAACATCATTTTAATCTGCACTTATAAAGTTATAACTTATTATTCACTTATAATTTACATATTTTGTAGGACTCAAGGCTTATACACACTTAAAAATTTAAACATCGAACCAGTTTGTATGGGGGAGACAGCTTTAGCGTATATAGAGTATCACAACAGCGACAAAGTGGACGGAACGCGGTTTTCCCGCTTTCGCCTACGTCAGTTGGTATCAAAGATGTTTACACTTCTAAGAGATTGCGAGAGGTGGTGGAGATGAAGAAGTTCTTGAATTAAGGCAGCAAGTAGAAACTTAAATGAAACAGATTGGCCGGCAAGATGAGGGCGGCTGATTGATTTTTGCGTGTTGAGGAACCAGCTTGAGAGCGATACACTCACCCCAAATTAAGCGGTGAAACTAGTCATGAAGTCAACATGGTCACGTGCTTAACATTTTTAAACGGCACCCGAAGACAACGCCTCTTGATGGACGGTGCTTGGCCTAATCATAGCCAGCCACGCCTGATCTACATTGGGTTGTGTCTAAAGACTCAATTCATAACGTCATGTATTAACATGGTTCAGTAATTTATAATAATAAAAAAATAAATTTCGTATTCTACCTGAACACAGTAATGCCAAAAAGGCCATTCTTTAAAATATAAAACCAAAATTGACAATGCGTACCCCCTCCCCAAATCCAAAACCAGTAATGCAAAGAAAAAAATTCAATGTAAATGAGTTCTGAGCTACAAGCTTCCTCGACTCA
>CAIGRL010208674.1:0-19476 GCA_903798325.1 Fraxinus xanthoxyloides | reverse complement strand
GAATGAAATACAGTACAATTTAGCTGTCTTCATGAATTGAATTTGCTGCATCCATAGCCACACAAACTTCATCCTTCTCATCGTATAATTGACGGTCTGTCCTCTGCGTGTTTCAATATCTGGCACATAGTGGATAATGGAAATGGATTAGTAGTCAACCACTCTATTAGTATTACGTAACAAATATATTCTTAAACACCATAATAATTTGAATACTATAGTTTTCAGTTTCTCTTTCTTTGGAAAAATATGCCAGTGTACAAAGTGGAATCAATTCTTTATTTAATTTCTTTTTGCTACTTTTCTTCATGAGAGAATTAATATGTTAGTGGAAGCTAGCTAAAGAGTACTATTGTAGTGTGAAAGGTTGAATATTAGCTTGGAAAACGTGGAGGAGACTAACTCTTGTTCAAAAGTTTGAGTTCAAGTCTTTTTATAATGTTTTAACCCTAAACATTTTCTTCAATGACGGAATAATGTATTGTTTGAGAAGTCGACAAGGACTATTATGATGATGTCTATCAAGTCCAAAGCACCGATATCTCTATATTCGATATATGCTATATTGTGTAGTATATACTATTTTAAGTTGTCTAATTCGAATGAGATAGTAATACGATGTGTGTTTTCAACCTGATCTGACCCACCTCGGGATCGGCCTACAAACAAAGACTGCCAATATTGAAATGTTGCGATGGGGCTAAAACCTTAAACTCACCGTCACGGACGTTGTTACCACCGATATCTCCATATTCGATATATGCTATATTGTGTAGTATATACTATTTGAAGTTGTCTAATTCGAATGAGATAGTAATACGATGTGTGTGTTTTCAACATGATCTAACCCACCTCGGGATCGGCCTACAAACCAAGACTGCCAATATTGAAATATGGCGACAGGGCTAAAACCGTAAACTCACCGTCACAGGCGTTGTTACCACCGATTGACGTGGCCAATTCGATGCTCTAAAATCTAAATAGTGGATACTCCTTTTCTTATCTGGATTATATTTTGAGAGTAAAAGTTGAAGAGGGACAGCTGTGCAAGTGCAACTATTTGTTGCAGTCAAACTCGAATAAGAAAACAAGAATCAATTTTGATTTTTAGGCAGGCAACACAATACTGAAGTAGTGAGATCATAGACCAAAAGTGTCATTTTCTGAGGAAGTAAATGCAAAGTCGTACAAGAAAGAAAGGAGTTAAAGAGATTGTTAATAAAGGAGTGGATCTGAACTTGGACAGTAAAGTGAGTAAATGAGTGCATTTACAATTATTCACGATGAAGCCTAGCTGGACAAAATCTATAATGCAAAAAATAAACGCATCCCTATACAAATCTCTTTATTCTTAGGTCTTGTTTGGTACAAATTAAAATTAAATTTTAATCTAAGTAAAGTTAAACAATCAATATTAATCACATCTTTCATAAATTCCACGACTTTTCAACGACACATTTCAAAAAATTTTATTACAATTTACTAAAAATCTAATTTTAATCCCAACTAAACACCCTCGTAATATATTAATTTACAATTTCCACTTTCTCTTTTTTTCCTTCTCTTTCTAATATTTAGAGATTATGATAATAATATTCTGAAAGTTGTGAAAAAGGATTAATAGATGAACATTAATGAACATGTAAATAGGACAGACCCCGTGCATGGCACCGAGGAAATCTTAACCATGAGACAAAGCTATGTTCGAGTTCGATCACCTTTGTTCGCTTATTCGGTGAATAAGTGTCTAGTATGAAATGGGAATATACATCATAAAAAATAAGATTTAAACTTCTTTTTTTCTATAAATTTGTCGATGTCGAATCTAATGAAGAGCACAACGCATGATCCATAGGCAAGATGATAAAGGCATACAGCTTACAATGTACAATGGAAGGAACTAGAGTAATAAAACAATGAGAAGACAACTAAGTTTATGGTCATACGAGTACAAGGATAACAACAAAAGAACAGGTAAAACCATGCCACAGAAGCCTAGCATTATTCTGACTAAATTATTAAAGATGTTACAAGTCCTTTAATCATGCTTACAAGAACACGATGAGGATCACATTGGCAATGTGCATTTCTTTTGAGAATGTCCTAGCATATGGCAGCGACCACATTGAACGACTCTCTTTGGGCGTTTTAAACTCTCCATGCGAAGAACCTTCTTTTTGGGTCTTCCTGGAGGCCTACGAGTTTTGGGTGGACGGATTGTGATGTCAACTTTTGCACCTCCACCATCAGTTCCTTCACCAGGCTCCTTCCAAAGGCTTTTATCGGGGATGGGATATATCATCTGTGAATAGGTCTCGCAGTAACTGTGCACAGTGAAACAATGCTCAGCAAATAAATGGGCATTTTGCCCACAGGAGATGAGTGCAGCAGCAGCATGTGCACATGGGAGACCATAGAGTTGCCAACGGCGACATGAGCAGATTCGACTCCTTATATCCACAATGTTAGTGCGCTCAGTCGACACAATCTCAAATTCAACTTCATTTGCCCGAAGTACTTTGTAACAGCGAGCATCAGCGATTGCCTCTGAAATCCGCTTCTCAGCAGATGGTACAAGTATTGAAGTCATTCTCATGCTCATATTTCTGCGATCACTGAACCACGACGTTAATTGATGCCGGATATGCTCCATCATTTGTACAATAGGAAGCTCGTGGCATTCCAATGCCCAATTATACAAAAATTCTGTGATCCCCAAAGTGAAATGACCATAACGAACCCCCTCGAAGTATGCCACAGCCCACAGCTGGGGATTGAAACGGTGAAACCACGGAAGAACATCTTGTGAAATCTGAACCATCTCAGAGATCTTACTTTCAAATTCAGCTGTTGTAAGTGCATAAACAGCATTCCAAAATATATTTACCAGCTTTGAGTTCTTAAATGTATCACGAAAATTCTCACTGATGTATCGTAGACAGAAACCGTGATATGCATTAGGGAAATGTGTTTCGACTGCTTCCACCATACCGATCGTTCTCTCAGAAATAATAGTGAGTCTAGGCATACTGTCAGTATTTACTCCAAGAAGCTTCCGCAGCTCTGACATGAACCACATCCAATTCTCATCGCTATCCACATCAACAACTGCTATGGCCAATGGAAACAGCGCATCATCAGCATCAACAGCAGCAACACAAAGCAATGTTCCCAGGTACTTTCCTTTGAGATGAACCCTCTCCAGTTCCAAAAGTGGCCGACAAGCATTTATGAACCCATAAATTGCAGCACGATAAGAAATAAATAGTCGCTGAAAGCCATTATCTTGTCCAGTTGCAACAACTGAGGCAATGCTGCCGGGATTAGTCTTCCTTATCTGTTCACAATACGCAGGAAGAAGTTTATATCCTTCCTCATAAGTCCCGTGTAGTGCTGCCATGCTACGCTCCTTTCCCCGCCATGCCTGCATATAAGACACGGCAACCCCATGTTGCTCATGAATATCTTGCAAAATCTCTTTTGGCTTATATTGCGGATTATCCCTAATGCGCGCTTCCACGGACCTCGCAACCCAACCCACAGATGCCTGCTGATGGTGGAGGTTTTGAACCCCTTCACAGGTGTGCTCCCCATGGAGTGTCCTAATAGTAAATGTGGAAACTCCTGGGCATTTAGCCACGTGAACACGCCATGGGCAACCCTCTTTGGAGCACTTGGCTATGAACCTACTCCTGTCAGATTTTACTATCCGAATCTCAAAATGCATAGCTATAGCTATATCTTTTAATGTTCTCCTACAAGTGTCGACATCTGGGAACTCTTGCCCGATCGACAATGTATGGCTTGCCAATGCACTATTGGCATTCTCATTGGACACTGCTGTGAAATCTTGTCCAACCGACAGAGTATGGCTTGCCAAAGTAACTCTAGCATTCACATTGGACACTGATGTCAATGTATGATCATCCATTATTTTTCATATAATTATACTCTAGGCACAACTTCAACCTCGTCGAACACAAAACCCATCACTGTCTATTCTTCAAATAAGAATCAAGTAATGGAATTTTCCGCAGACACCTTCCAAATTGCATCAAAAAATGAAACTCTCCAAATGTGCGCCCACCCAGCCAAAATCCCCCAAATATTACCTCAAATCGCAAATTATCCAGATAGAATTATATCCAAATGAATCCTGAATTTCCAAGAGAGTATCTACAAATTAAAAAAAAATCCCAAATTGGTAAAATGCGAAAACACACCTCACATCACTATTTACTCCAATCTGAATGCATATATACAATTATACACACAAAGCCATAAGCAAAATAAGTGAATACAGCTCAGTAAGTAAATTTCAGCATGGCAGAGTCAGTTGGGGTCGGGAATCAAAATGGGGTAAAAAAATCGCGTACCTTATATGAAATTGGTCATGCTCCGAGTTTGTAATGGATCTTGAAATACAAACTGAAATTATACAGATTGATATATATAGTATTCGGATAGAGAGAATATTGAGTTGAAAACGTAAATTTTGGAACTTCCAAGGGTTAATGAGAGAAATTTTTGTTTTTGGTTTCGATTTTTCGCCCTAATTGAATCGGATTTCCGGTGTGTAGGATATTTCGAAGGTGTGAAATGACTGCTATGACCTTCGTATTCGTAGTATTAGCGACAGGGTGAGACAGATGAGGAGGGTAAATGTAAGAGGAGAAAAGGATAAAGATGGAATAATAATTAATAGAACAAGACAATAACTTTTACCATTTTCAGATTTCAATTTCAAATTTTTGAAGCATAAGAATGTAGTTCTTATTTTTAAATCTTATCGATGAAAAATTAATTCTAAAGATGATATTGTATTAGTAGGGATCGCGATAAACACGAGGAATGGAAAAATGAGATTTGCTCCTTAGTCACTAGTCACTCTATTTTCGAAATGTTGAGATACATAAAGTAAGTTTTGTCAATGAGAAAAATCATTTTGAAAGTCATTTGAAAATATAAAATAACTTTATAAAGTAATTTCAAAGACATCGGCTCCTAAGAGAGACTATTTTTGAAATGAGAGATAAAGCGAAAGAGATGGGAAATGAGTTTTGCTCATAATTGGTTCAACCATCAAGACTTGGTGAGTTTCCACATCTTTTCTTCAATTTTCAACGTGTTTGATGATTCTTGACTGTTTCAATTGTCAAGCAACGCAATTACATCACGTAGACAGATTCAGCTCTTTCGAATTTAATAACGATATTTTGCTCTTTCCAACTCTAGACTCTTTCCTAATTTGTGGGGGGCTTTTCTCCCTGTCGAGATACTTTCACTGAGGTTTGGCCAAAACAATAAAATGCACCTTTGTGTATAGAGAAATGCAAAAGAAATATAATGGTTGACACAGCATTTGACACAATTGTCGATTGCCAAATGGCGACAATTGTGTCAAATGCTACGTCAAATATTATGTTCCTTTAGCATTACCACTAGAGCTTAGAGTGGTCATATTTTTTTAATTCATTAATTTAGTTTCCAAGTGGTATATAAGTATTGAAAACTACTAGTAAATAACATAGGCAGGGAAATATGCAATGGTCCTGAAAATATTTAAAACTATACTGAACTGGGGTAGATTGGTTTGGACCTGGACATGGACAAAGATCGGGCTATACTAATTATTACAACAGTGTTGTGTGTGTTGAGAAAGAAAATAAACATTCCAAGTACAACAGAGCACTCAAAATTTTACATTTTTTTTTATAGTCGAGCTTAAGGTTAAGATCAAGATCTTCTACAGTACTTTGGACTCGAAATCATTGTGCAAGATGAGGAAATTTTTTAGAAATATTCATTTTCAGCTACACATTCACATAATAAATTTTTTTGCATGTAAATTAAAAAGAAAATTACTTTTTAATTGTACATTCTCCTAAATATCACTATTCAAAACATTGTAGATCAGATTTCAATCTGATTTTAATCTAAATCGAAGTCAAACAATCAATATCAATCACATCTTTCATGGGTCCCACATCTTTTCAATCACACATTTCAAAAACTTCTATCGCAATTTACTTAAAATCTGATTTTAATCTACACCAAACACCATATTTCTCGAATAATGATTAGACGAGTCTCAAAAGGGGTTTTGTTTTGTTAGATTGTAATCAACGAACCGGTCACCGACAATCAGCTTCAGCTCCTGTACCGGTTCTTTGGACCTCTTTGTTGAAAACACAAGCAAAGGCGGGAACTCACTAATTGTCATTTCATGTCAACTCATTGTCCTAAATTTGTCCTTTATAACTTTTTCTCACTAAAAAGATCTTTTTAATTGAAGTAGACATTAACTATTATTACCATGCAAGCTGTCTAGAACTCGTTCATTACAATAACTCGTGAAATTCACAAAAATCACATATAATTGATGTGCTCGATATGAAACCACCTCGATTGTGTTTCAAATGTACAATTGCTATCACTGAGAATAACATGAATATTGTCGTCTTAACACATTTTTATCATCCACTATCGGTGTTAGTATATTTTACACGAACAATATACTCTTTCTGCTTACTCAAGAATCGATGCTTATGTCATGGATGAGCTCTCAACTCGATCGATCAACTTACAAGACTAACCGAGTTACTCATTTTGCAGAAGTCCCTCTTTCTGAATTGATACAAAATGCATCAAGTTATTCTATAAATAAATACAATAAAAAAACTAAAAATTGAAAACAATAATTTTTTTTAATATAAAAAAAGGGTGGGTGGGGGTGGGGGTGGGGAAGAGCTACGTGTAAAGTATATAGAGAAGACAAAAATGTAAATATTTGGTCGATTTGAGTATCTTATATTGGGTCATGATATGAACTGTGACCACTGTCCTGGAAAATGACAAGCACAAGGCGTGCCTTCATTATTGGAGACAAATGTGTGCATACATTGAAGTCTATGGATAAATCATATTAAAGAAAGAAAAAACGTGTTGCGTAAAATGAGCACTTTAGATTAAAGTTATTATGCAAAATGGTATCGACTATGCTGGGTAACTGTGTGTATATTAGACAAATACAAAATAAAAATAAACTAAAGTTGTGTGATAGTGATAAATTTTATGCTTTTTCGTAAAATTATTACAATCTTTTATAATATAATGCATGTGTCAAAATATTGAAATATGTAGAATTTATTATATGTATCTCACATTTATTACTTGTGTGCGGATATACATGTCATATGCATATGCATATGTATTTGTCGACAAATTATTCACTTGAAATTTAAAATTTCATTTTAAAATGTTAATCCATCGAGATCACTAGTATAGTGTTCTTATAAATTCCATATCACACTCAGTATCCTTGTCCGGCCTTGTAGTTTCTTACTAATTAAAAGGTTTCTAAACTGGTGACTATCCTTATGACTAGTCGATAAGAGACTTTATTCTCAATTTCTCTTTCTCTTCGGAAAGTGCAAGTAAAATATATTTTATATTTATACTTATTATTTATTTATTGGTTTTGCTTAAATTAAAATGTTTTTTAAATGTCAAAACACGTGTCCAAAACATGTTCAACAAAATGCAGTCCAAACTAGATAAGTTAGTTAGTCGAGAATGACTTGAGTGCTACAAGTTAACCAATTTTTGGCTACGATTTTTTAGGGTTGCCAAAACCTAAACGAGGTATAATATTTACATACATTATAACAGCATATACAAGAAAATATATTTATGATCTTAGAGAAGTTTGATTGGTCGAGTAATTAAAAGATTTATTGTACTGGCTTGATTGGTCAATAATTAAATTAAGGAAATTTTTTATTTAACAAATTAAAACTTTTCTTAATTTAAATATTGATCATATAAACATATTCTATATTATTCTTACAGTAGAAAACTTTCATATTTAGGGTAAGACATGTTTGTACCTTGAAGGAGTCTTGACATGAGTAAAGAAAATCATTAAGGGACGAACGAATGCTTTGAGAACACGTTGTATCTGGTGTTCATATTTATTTTTGTGATATATTATGTTTTGTAGAACACAAATCTGTTAAGTTGTTTCATTAAAACTGTAAGTAAAACTGCACGTAAGAAATTCTGACTAATTGGCTTATTCTAACTTAAACGAATGATTCAGACAAATTGGTTAATTAACTAGGTTTTAGTACTTATAATTGATATTAGAGCGGGTTCACTTTTAAAAGTGAGATTTACATAAAATCTAGTAATGGAAGAAGCATTGTTTAGACATCCTATTTAAACGGGATTAATCATTTGTATTGGAAATTTTGAATGCAAACTTTTGTCCAATCTTTAGATGAAAAAGTATGGCACTCAATCATGTATAATTATAGGATTCCCACTGTAATAAAAAAGGATGTAGAAAGAGATAAACAAGCAGATGAGTGGGTGAATATTGATTTTAATAGTGCTAACCAAAATTCTAAAGACTTAAATGCTACTTTCTCATTATAGATACTAATAAATTTCGTTTGATTTGTACATGCAAGGTGGCTAAAGAGATATCAGACATATTGCAAGTTGCTCATGAAGGAACCTCGATTATGAAGTCTTCAAAACTCCAAATGTTGACAGATGAATTTGAGTAACTGACCATGAAAGATGATAAGTGCTTTAAAGACTTCTACACGAAACTAAGTGACATCATCAACCCAGCCTTTACCTTGGGAAAGAAATATTCAGAAAGCAAAATTGTGAAAAAGATCCTCGGATCATTGCTTGATATTTTGCACTCTAAGGTAACCGCAACTGAGGAAAGCAAGGACATAGAAAGTATGAAATTCGAAGAATTGGTACGATTCTTGATTACCTATGAGCTACATCTTCACAGAAGGAAGAAGGAAAAAGACCAGGAATAGCTTTTAAAGGCAAAAAGATTGAGATAGAGGAAGAAGATGGTGAAAGTGAGAATGATGACCAAATGGCCATGTTTTCTAAACAATTTAAAAATTCCTTAAGGACAATCAAAAAGGAAGAAGTTGCAGACCTCAACCACCACAAAAGAAGAAATTATTTGACAATTCAAGGCAAAATCCAACTGCATCTATGGAAAGAACTCCAACTCGTATCAAATGATTTGAATGTGAACGATATAGACATATAGCATCTAAGTGTGCCAATGCGCTGAAAAAGTTTCATATAAAGAAGGCCATGAACATTACTTGAAGTGAAGAAGATGAAAGAGAATCATGTTCTAACGAGGAAGATAAAACTGCTGATAACTAGGAAACTTCTCTAACTGTCCATCTTCCGCCTAATACGTCATAACTAT
The DNA here is from genome assembly GCA_903798325.1 of Fraxinus xanthoxyloides. Classification (NCBI taxonomy): domain Eukaryota; kingdom Viridiplantae; phylum Streptophyta; class Magnoliopsida; order Lamiales; family Oleaceae; genus Fraxinus; species Fraxinus xanthoxyloides. The sequence continues at coordinate 10,220 of CAIGRL010208674.1, read as the reverse complement.
CACCTGCAGGTCAGAACCTACTAAATATAGATACAGCTGGAAACAACAATGTGTGTTCAGAATTAAAAATACTAAAGAGAGATCTGGATATCACTCTTCATGTCAAGATAGAGTGTTGAAAAAGAAAGAGCTATAATTATTCTTGGAAAAAAAACCCTTCACCAAATGCTTAACAAAGAAATAAAATCAAATCTTGGAACTCTTGGCTAAACTATACCACACCAAGGAAAAAGTTAGACACTTGACCATCGGATCTGCTTGCCTAAATGAAGTTCTCGCAATGGAAGAACCATAAACATCAAATAAGGCTTAGGTTACGAAGGCAAAAGGAAAAGAAAAAGAATTCATCCAGATGAAGTTCGTTAAAGCAGTAGTAGGATCTGAAAAGTTGCAAAGTTGGTCGTCTAAATTTGCAATCAAAGTGCCAGATAGAATTACCACCAACAAGACAACTCCACTGACAAACACTCCACAGTAGGTTCTGACTACCTCGAAAAACTTGGGTCAGATCAAATGATCAAGTAAAATATCATACAGGTAATTTACATCACATGATCAGATGTAGTGTTTGTGGTCAGTATGGACACAATTTTCACCACTGTCTTACGCAAAAAAATTGAATCACACTAAAAGAGGTAACTTTCTTACTAACACCTTAATACAAATTTCTAAAATTCTTAAGGCAAGTTTGGATATGTTAAAGTGATCTTATGAGTTACGTTGTTAATGTTGTTTATAAATCTATTGTACCTAACTCCTAGTACTTTGTTAGTGATTGTTCCAGGTACATGACTGGTAATCATTTTATATTAACTAATTTTAAAAGTCATGTAGGAGGAATGGTTACTTTCGAGGATGTAGCAGATGGTTACTAACTGCAATACTACTTAAGACTCTCTTACCATATTCTGTAATAATATTAGAATAAAGTTCATCATTTTAGGACTAAGTACATTGATATTCGACATCATTTCATTAGAGAGTTAATTGAAAGAATGATTATTGTCCAAAAATATATTCAGTAGAAGGACAACTGGCAAATTTACTTACCAATACTTTAGTTACTGTTGATTTGAGACTTTTTGAGAAGTCATTGGCATATGCATATACATCAAAAGCCCGTTCGATATACATAATATTTTTTTTATTATGTGTGTTCATTTTATTTGCATGTGTTTTACATTTATATGGAAAAAAAAAATTGAAAAGGACAAAAAGAAAAATTAGGGTTTTTCTTTTAAATATCATAAGATATGAAATTCTGATTGTTTGTGGTTGGTTATTGAGATAAATTTGGAATCTCCAATCAATGTGGTGTGCTCACTTTAACTTAGGGTGAATTATAGTTAGTTAAGTACACTAATATAACAATGTGACAACATTGTTGTGATCATTTAATGACTAAGCAAGCATCTGAAGGTGACACATTTTTAAGTATAGACCCATAATCAATATGTATGTCTCTCGGCACTACAGTATGTTGTTGTGTAAACAGACATGTTCATTGGAGGAGAGGGCTACCACCATAAACATGTGAAGTTGTCCTCGATAATATAAATCATGAGAGAAAAGCTACTTTATGGCTGTGTGAAAATCAACTCCATGAGTTAAAAAGATTGTAAATTAAAATAATATCGAAAAAGTCATCAAGCATGCAAAAGAAAGTAAATAAAAGATTTATATAAATGTCGGCACATACATATTTTTATTTAAAGAGATATTATTAGATGATGGTTGATTTGAAACACACTTTAGCATATAATCATTAGACGTATTAAATCTGGTTAGGACATGGTTCATAGATAATTATGTTTAAAGTGTCCTATCACACACTCACGTTTCAATTTGAAAAATTGATTGAATTAATTTTAAGCAAATATCTTAATTAGAAATTTCATGCTTATCTCGATAATTTTAAACTGGTTGTAAAATTTGTCCAAAAATATTGGGATTGATTCAATTTTCAGCATTTTTTTAGATTGTTGTATGATTGAACACGTGGGCTTTTTGTAGATTTTCTAATCAACAGTTTGAATTTGTTAGTAAACTCTATTATCCATTGCATGAAGGAAAAATTGAGCGAAAATGTTTAGAAACAAAATCTAGGTCGATTATGAGAGGACTGTTCAACCTTATTGACTGGGAAAGTGCTCATTTAATTTGATCTCAAATTTTGTAGTTTTAAGCTATATTTGCAGATTATAGATGGCAAGTGTAGGTAGGGATAGATTGATTATACTTAGTACCAGCCAATTCCACTCACGCAACACTAAAGAGAGAATGTTCTGACGTCTTAAAACATTAGTTTAAAGTAACGATTTTGGTGTTACTGCTCCTGAAAACATATTTAATATTATCGTGAAAAACTTCTGTATTTAAGGTAAGACACATTTGTGTCTTGGAGGGGTCTTTACATAAGTAAAGAAAATCATTAAGGAACGAACGAATACTTTGAGAAAAACCTATCTATATCCAACGAACCTGCAGCACTAAATTCTGAAGTCTTCTGACTGTCTCCAGTAAGTTCTGGCTGACTCATGTTCCGTTGAAATATCTTAAAGTAAAAATCGTGTTCTTCAACTGTAATTGAAGAGAACATACTTGTGCATTAATGATATAATCATACTCAAAGGTCAGGCTACATGGCTTGAGTTAAGATTGGTGAATCTTAATCCAAGTGTTGGTTGTAGTCGAATACAATAGTGAAGTGACGATAAAGTCAAAATTGGAGGGTTTGATTCCACTTCTCCCACAAGTCGAAAGGAATAAGAAAACGAAGGAGTTGTTCCTTATTTCCTTTTGATTATTTTAATTAATTTTGTGAAATTAATAAACCAAAACTATTGTATTTTTTATTATTTGATAGTGAATTATTTTATATGTGGCATGGGGCATGTGGATATTTCATTTAGAGGTTTACCAAGTTGTTCATCTTTATTTAATTATGCAATAAATTATATCTTGTAGAAAAGCTATCCCAGTCAGTTAAGCTATCCCAATTAAAATTGTGCATAAAACTGTCTATAAGAAATTCTGACTGACTGACGTATTTTGATTGAAATGAATAATTGAGATTAATTGGTTAATTAACTAGGTTTTAGTACTTACAGAATGCTTTTGATATATGATTTTTTTTTTCATAGCTATTTATTGCTCAAATTCTGGTTAACAATTCAATTATTATAGTGTTATATTTCTTTTATTTAATTCTATGAGACATGGAATATGTACTATAAAAATATATAGTGTTCTAAGTGGAGGTTGTTACAACATAGATTCTAATTTACAAACACAAATAGTTTCGTGTTAGCTGTCTAATGGAAGAAGACAAAAACAAAATTTGATGTGAAATTGTTTTTAATTAGTTGATGAGCTTTCACGTTACGTATAATGTGATAATAATTGCAACTTTACACTGTCGAGAATATGACTTGCATAAATATTGCCATCATAAATATATTAAAGATGTCCTTAGCCATAATTTTTATTTTTCTTGGCTGCAAATTATTTTTTTACATAATTCTAACTCCTCCTGAGAAGTTGGACCCGACCATGTTACTTTGTTCCTCGTAATGAAAATAAATTGATCAACAATTTACTTGTACTATTAGCTACTTCAGTCCTGACTATTTGAGTTAATTGTATTCTCTCTTTCATAATATCTTTTGTTTCACCGATTTATTAATATAATTTTCAATTTCCGTCTAAGAAAGCGGTGAAAGAAAATATCTAACTTTCCTTTATTACTATTTTAAAATCAAGGGCAATATGGAGCCTTAAAAAATTGTCACATCAGACAAACCCTTTAAAAACTACAAGTAAGAAATACTTCTTTTAAAAAAAAAAATTAATTATGTGTTTCGTATGGAATATTAGACTGAAGTATATACAGGAAGATATGTAAATATCTAATCTCATATAATTTAAGGCATTGGAATTATTATATTTAGTCAATTTAAAACTTTTATTCACACATTTCTAATGATTACAATTAGGTTTCCGCCAATTTTATATGCTTCCATTTAATTATATAAGTACTTTAGAAGGTTCGTATTCATAATCTATGTTAGGTGAGCTAATAAATGGAGAAAAGAACCTTAACCAAATTGAGAATACAAGTTATAATGTATACTTGTTTCTTAATTAATACATTTAGTTTAGTACAAGGAAAAATAGGAATATCGTACCATTTCTTCTTTCAACTCCAACTAAAATTAAAATAAAATAACGATTAAAATGAGTAAAAATAACCCCCAAGTCGTCAATTCTCGTGCATTATTACTTATTATGTGGCGACGCTCCACTTTCCAGTCCCAGGCTCGCGGGGCTCCAAATGATGTTGATATCTTTGGTGGCTAGGGTCCAAGATTTCCTTCACTTATCTGTCAAAGTATCGAGCGAGTCAACATATGTTGCACCTTGCCTTTCAGGATAAATTCTATCTTTCAGTAGAGATTCTGCCTTCCAAGAGCTTCAAGAATCGAACCTGGGACCTCTGAACTACTAGCAACTAAGAGCCCCTTCATTTGCTGGTTGAGATGTGCCCTGGGGGCTGCATCCCCTTTTTAGTATTACTATACATGCTTATACATTATAATTGACCCGATTTGAACTTATTTCTTACTATTCTTGAAGTTAATCTCAAATAAGTAGAAACGTTATGAGGTTAATAATTTATATGTTCAACTCGCTTTAATATTTCAGTTGAATAAAATTTACAATTCCACTTTTAACTTACCATTCCCACCTATCTAAATCTATTCTTGCAATCCGTCTATGATTCTTGAATTTGACGCTTTATTGGATATATTTCATTGACAAAGATCCTCATAGCAAGTTCTCAATAAATTATTCTAAATGCTGACAGCAAATAATTAAATAACTATATACTACAATAAATAATTCAAATGTAATATCATTGAACCCAATACGTCAGTCCTTGCATCAACCTAAGATTTTCCTTATTTCTTTGACCTATTCGAGTCATCATATACAGAGTAAAAAAACATTAAGGAATTAACAACTTTAATTTTCAAAATGTTTGTTGTTAAGCTACTTTATTCACTTTCCGAGTTAAGAGATTAATTTTGAAAGTTTTGAAATTAATTATTATTGAGAAGTTGTATTCCTAGTTTGATCAACTGTCGATACTTAACCTACCAATTAAGTCGCAAGTTGATTAAGATTTTTTCACTAGTCGTCTCATAGTCAAACACATTATTATAAAATGCAGTTACACGTACGAGTTTGTCTAGATTAATAACCTCGTTGAACTCAAAAAATATTAAGTGGCGACGATTAATTTAGTGTGGTGATAATTAACAAGAAATGAGAGGAAAATTAATTTCATACAACATTAATACTTATATGTTCCCAAAATGAAATTAGTGGTGAAGATAAGTATTGGGTCAATTCACATAAAGAATATAGAACAAGAGAAACGTTAGGAGACCAACATAAGACTAATTTTGATTTATTAAATTAAAAGGTTGTCCAATTTTTACTAAATTAATTTCTTCTAGAAACTTGTATGAATTTTTATCTTATTGCAATGAGGAATCTATACTAGTATCCTTGTCAATTTATCCTCTATATATTAATAATCAAACTTTTCTTAATAAAATTTAACCTTAATGTCTTTTCTTTGTTTTTCTCCTTGTCCATTTGAGTTTAAAAATGGGATATACACTCACTTATAAACGAATATCCTGATTATAGGAGTATCATGAACAATGTCTAAATAAAAATGAATAGATAACAAGTAGTTGTGAATAAGTAAGCAATACTTTTGAGTATCTCGAAATATATGAATGAAAAGCGTCTTGAGTATTTATGATCAATTTATAAATATAAGGCAATTATAGACTAACAAACTCGACCATGTACTTAATATTAAGTCAATTCATGTCATGTCGACACAAATATTCTATGGGAGATGTATTCTAATTTTTGTGTCACTATAATAGGTCCCTCTAACAGTCAAAATAATGAAAAAAAGATTCCTCTAGCCTAAAAGGGAGGAAGAGGTAGCTCAATTTTAACATCAATCATCATATACTGTCACAAAAGTTTGACATCTTTCTTACCAGAATATCACATAACGTTTTATCATTGAATTATTTTAAAAACAATCAAATCAACTTTTACATATAATCATTTCTTGTCGACAATATATCTGTCAATTAGGATGTCAAGCATTTTCTTGACAAGGGTAGCTTAATTCTTTTAACATTAGGGGCTTGTTTGGTACGGCTTAAAATCCAATTAAAATTGAAAATATGGCCGTTATTGGGTCACACCCGTCTAATAAAAGTCAACCATAACGACTAGTTTTTCAATTTTAGTCCGATTTTAATCTCTACCAAACACCCTTTAGATAATGGGATGATTATTGGCATTGGTTTGAGCGATATCAATAATTGGTGTGGACCTGTAAGGACTAGCTGTGGTCAAGAAATGTGCAGTGGAGCCTGCATTCAGCATCCACTACTCCCCCATTTCCCCTGCACTTGCATTATCTTGCACACTGTTTCGATAATTATCGTTGATAAGTTTGAAATCACGTAAAACATAGCGACCAGGGGAATCTTCGTCACGAGCCCATTGAGATGGACTTTTGATGTGAAAAGTCGAGTAAGGAAACATAGTAAGAGTATGTTTGAACCATATTATTTTAAAAAAATGTATTTTAAAATGGCAGATTGATTGAGAATATGTAGTTAAAAAGAAGGAAAAGTTATTGATATGATGAAAAATATTATTTTATTGAAAAACGTGTGGTTGAAAATAAGTAGAAGAATATGAATGAAAATTTTAATTGGTACCAAACAGGAGTTAAGCCTTTCTTTTTAACTCCCAATAAATTAAAATTCATTTTTTTCTTATCAATCACACATTTTTAATAAAATAATATTATATATAAATCTAAAACTTCTTCTTCTCTTTTAATAACACATTTTCCAAAAAAAAATTAATATTCCCCTAATTAAAACGTGGAATACTAGAGCTCAAACATGGCTAAGGGGATGCTTGATTCTCATGTTTTTTTAAAATACATTTTTTCTCTTCTCTTCGCCACAAATTCTTCATTAAAATAATATTGCATGTAAATAAAAAAAATACTTTTTTTTTTAACCACACATTCTCCATCAATCTACTATTTTANTAAGCCTTTCTTTTTAACTCCCAATAAATTAAAATTCATTTTTTTCTTATCAATCACACATTTTTAATAAAATAATATTATATATAAATCTAAAACTTCTTCTTCTCTTTTAATAACACATTTTCCAAAAAAAAATTAATATTCCCCTAATTAAAACGTGGAATACTAGAGCTCAAACATGGCTAAGGGGATGCTTGATTCTCATGTTTTTTTAAAATACATTTTTTCTCTTCTCTTCGCCACAAATTCTTCATTAAAATAATATTGCATGTAAATAAAAAAAATACTTTTTTTTTTAACCACACATTCTCCATCAATCTACTATTTTAAAATATATCCTTTAAAAAATATGGCACTCAAACACTCCCCAAGAGTGGCGAGCACTAATTTCCAAATTCTCCAATGATCCTTACGAATGATGAGACGTGAGTAAGAAATTCGACAAGGGCAGTAATGATGTTCACAATTAGAGCATGTTTGAACCCTAATTTTTTGGCCTTAAACGTATTTTGGAATAATATTTTGATGGAGAACGTATAGTTAAAAAAATGAAAAATTTAGATTTTACGTGTACTATTATATTGAAGAATATGTGATTAAAAATAAGAGGAATTTTTTTTTTTTTTAAAAATAATGGAACCAAACAAAAACTTACACCATGTTTCAGCCACATTATTTTCCCAATAATGCATTTTAAATAGTGTTTTAATGAAAAACATGTGCTTAAAAAATAAGGAAGAATTTTTAATTTACGTGTAATATTATTTTATTGAAAAATGTGTGGATGAAAATAAGAAAAAAAAATATATTTTAGAAAAATGAGATCAAACATGAAGTTAATTTTAAAGTGTATGCTCTAATTGAATTATTTTCCTGATGCAGTCCCCCGAACGGCCATCCCACCCCCACGTACGTAATGCGTTCTCTAGTCAAAAGAAAAATCATTATCAAGTATAAGCTTTTTGGCAGTTGTGGATTTCTATTCATAAAATTGTTTTAAAAGCTTTTTTGTCATTTTTCTGCTCCATAAACAGAGCTGATCTCAGATATTGTTCTCTTCTAAATTCAAAATAAATTATATGCAATTCATTTCCTTATCCTTCTCTCATAATCATTCTGGCCTCTCTTGTCATTTTAATTTCACTGAACTTCTGCATTATTTAATTACAGAAAAGTAATTATCTCCTCAGATCCCAAGAATTCTCCCTCAGGTTTCTTGGTATCATTTTTCATTAATTCTGCTTAGAAATGGAAACTTCTTTCCATAATTAGCTTCTAAAGTTCTACAATCATCAGAATTACAGGTAACCATTCTTTCAGTTTCATCTTTTCTTCTAAATTTTTTGCTGTATCTTAACTACGTGTCTGTGTGTGTGTTTTCTTGTATAAGGAACATGAATATGTTAACTAATTTGTAAATTTTCTACGTTAATAAGTAGATGATTGTGCATAAAAATGAGTAAAATTCACTATCCTCGTGTGTTTCTGTTCAAGATTATCCCTTTTGGAGCTTTGTCATCATCCCTGTTTTGTCTTAATTTTCTTCCTAGGACTAATGGTATCGAACCAGTTTAATGATTTAAAAGGTTTCTTCTTTTGATCAATATCTTTTTTGCCTTTCTCATTGGAGTTGTTAAAACTTAATAGTGAGACTTGCTTAATAATTTTAAACCCCAACTGGATACAATTTGACATCTTAACATCAGTCTTAGAGTTTACACTTTTGAGCCTTAAGGTGCTTACAAAGTAATTCTTTTTCACAGTAAGTATATGTTAAAAGAGGATTCTCATACTCGATTTTAAGGCCATGTTTGTTTCGAATTAAAATTAGATTTTAATTTAATCAAACAATCAATATTAACCACATCTTTCATTGGTCCCACAACTTTTCAACCATACATTTCAAAAACTTATATCACAATCTACTAAAAATCTAATTTTAATTCTTACCAAACACCCACTAAATTTATCGAAACGAGACTTCCTTTGTTGTTGTTGCTACTCAAATATGAAAAGAAAATGATAATTGTCGAAGCATTATATGCGTTTGGCAGACACAAAGTTCCATATCTATATTGATTTTTTATTTAGCAGTAGAATTATTAGTATATTTAGTTATTTGATTTCATTTATTAAATGGTAAGTTTGTGTTTGCTGGTGTTTGTTTTCAGCTACATCTGTACTTCCAAAGGATGGAGACCCATGGCAATAATGGAGGTCCTCACTGGCTTTGTCTCCCCCTTGTCAAATGACTGTTTTGCCCCTTACAGTACTTCCAATGGCCAGCCAACCAAAATCTCCTTTTCTCCAAATTTTTATTTTTTTATTAATTTTTTTGTTCCATGTCCAGCCATTCATGTGCTTGCCTGTGGAAACTCAGGCCCTACTGGAATTCAAAAAACAGCTTAATGATCCTTTGAATTACTTGGATTCGTGGATGGATTCAGATTCTCCTTGCCAATTTTATGGAATTTCATGTGATGAAAATACTGGTTTAGTCACTGATATTTCATTTGACAACAAGTCTCTTTCTGGGGTAATATCCTCATCACTTTCTGTGCTGCAAAACCTCACTTCTTTAGTTCTACCTTCAAACCTTATATCAGGAATTCTTCCGAAGGAACTGAGCAAATGCATGAATCTAAAGGTTTTGAATGTATCTGATAACAATATGAATGGAAGCGTTCCTGACTTGTCCAATTTGACCAACTTGGAGATTTTTGATCTCTCAGATAACTATTTTTCGGGTGAATTCCCAGCTTGGGTCGGAAATTTGACTCATCTGGTTTCATTAGGCCTTGGGAACAATGACTATGACGAGGGAGAAATTCCAGATAGCCTAGGTAATTTGAAAAGCTTATACTGGCTTTACCTGGCAGGATCAAACTTGCGGGGGGGAATCCCAGAATCTATTTTTGAACTGGAGGCATTGGGAACTTTGGATATTTGCATGAATAAGATTACTGGAAACTTCCCAAAATCGATTGGCAAGTTGAAAAATTTGTGGAAAATTGAGCTTTATGGGAACAATTTGACAGGTGAAATTCCACAAGAA
>CAIGRL010208629.1:0-13364 GCA_903798325.1 Fraxinus xanthoxyloides | reverse complement strand
CTTCTCTTCTTCTATAAATCAATAGTATTTGAAGTTACTCGTCAGCAATTCAATTGATTTTAATGTCCACGTTAACATTAAATATTAAATTAACTAAGATGTTTTGACTACATTTGCATTTAAATTTAAATTCAATAACTTGATTGCATCAATTGATAATTCAATAATTCCTGATCTTATTTCGCTAAAAATTAAATGATCCGCAATTCATTTTACCTCGAATTAACATATATTCCAGGACAAATTAAACAATATTCTTTAAGTGTTGGAGCATCTTTAGGACGATTAAACAAATTGAATATTCTCCCAAGTCATTTGAACTGTCGGATTCCCCGTGAATGCTTACAATTGTAAAAGGATAAATGAAGGTGGCGACAAACATCCAACCGTGATTCTCTCCCTAAAACTTAATTTTTAAACTCTAAATATTTGTTTCCCTATGAATTTTTTTAGATCTAATCGATATTTTCCATGTTTGGGTTCAAATATATATGCGACCAACATACTTAATCTAGGGAGCTGTCCGTCCTTGAAATTCTTATAGGGATATTTGATGAGATCTAATTCAAAAAAAATAAAAAAAAAGTAACGTATATATTTAATTTACCATGGCAAAAATTGGAGCATTGGTTTTTAACTTATTCAAGTTGGCTCTGTTTGGTACACATTAAAATTTTCATTCTCATTTTTTCACTAATTTTCAATCACACATTCTTCAATTAAAATAATATTTTACATCACAATTTTTCCTTCTTTTTCAACCATACATTCTCTATCAATCTATTATTCCAGACTACGTTCTTCCAAAATAGTGTGACTCGAACACACCCTTAACAAGATTGCTCTTTTTCAATATTAAGAACAATCAAAATAAATTTATGTACGACATGGCTTCAAGTGAATTCGCTGTACGGATATAATGAAAACAACAATCCAGATATTCTGGCCTCCATTGGGCATAATAAAAACCTCGTAACACTGACATAACAAAAGAACTTTATTTATGGTTAACTGAAATTCGTTTGCCACGTCAATTATGAGAAATTTTTATCTTGTCTATGAGGGTAAGAAAACAATTCTAATGAAAATAATAATAATTAGGATGTCGCAAGATGTTCTATAAACTTAGTAGAAACGTACGTTTCATCTATAAATTACAGTAAATATATCTCCGTAGAATTATGGCCATCTAAGATGACAGTAATAGTGAGATTTCCTCGGACTACTACTGGTAAAATAGAAAATAGGGTCTGAACGTGACCTGAAATTTACAGCGTTTGAAAGGACAAAAATGACCTCGATTCCACCTGTGTCATTTGTCAACTAGCTTCACGTGATGCCCCGACACATCACAATCACATACACAAAAAAGCAAGGGCAACATGTAACTTAAGAACAAAATAACCCCAACCAAATCCACGACCCTACACAAAAAGAGATCCAAGAATGATTAAGAGCAAAAGTGGAATCAAAGTCCTAGCAACTCGAAATTTTGTACTAGCTAATCTTGACGACGACGAATCGTATTTCTCGAACTGTAGCGAGTCGACAGCCAACGGCATGTTCTCCTGATCGGGACTGCACTTGGACTCGTGGGGAGGATGCGCACTGTACATGATAGCTCGCAACACGGCCGAGACAGTTGGTATGTACGCGGTCTTGTTTCGTGCCAGTAGCCACGTTAGTCCCATCAATTGGCAATCTCGACTCAACATTTTGCTAGCACGGTCACTGTTTTCGCGGCCTAGTTCTTTTGTTCGATTTTTACCATCACCCGTCAACTGCAAAAATAATCACAACCAAGGGCAATTCAGACATTTCCTTATTCACAATCTTAAGCTAAGTTGGAAAAAAGAAGCAGATTTTCTTGCGATCAAAATGACTCATTTTCTAGTTTCTTGAAAAAACTGAAGTTTCGCTGACCTTTTGAAGAGCACCAAGGCATCTAGTACAACCAGCATAAGAAGAATTTTTGCAATTATGTTCCAAATTCCTAATAGCAGCAGTGGGAGTAACATTTCTGTAATTCCCGGTAATGTTAAACGCCGCGGGGCAGGTCAAAGAGGTGATTTGGTGGAGCCGGATGCCGCAGAAGCACAACACGGCGTCGCACGACGCATTTGGCTGAGGGATGTGAATATTTCGGCTCTGTAATGAGTTTTGGAGTGAATTGACGCACTTCTGCGAATCGTCCGGCATCATCGGCATGTCGGAACTCGCCGGTGGCGCCGCAGATGGCAGCTGCAGAGCCGACCTGGCGTGGGCTGCGAAGAGCCACGCCGCCAGCACTGGGCAGCAACGGCTGCGGTCGAGGTTTCTTCCACAAGCAGCACTCACGCCGCCGAACAACTCAGCTGACAGGTCCAGCCGGCATACCTGGGACTCGTTCTGGACAGGAAAAGCAGGCACTGTATTACCACTGCCAGGATAATCACCGGGTTTTAATGGCTCCGCCGGTTGGGAAAGTAAACCGGCCAAACAGCCATGAAAATATAATGATAATGTAATGATGAGAAAGCTCAATGAATGCATGGAAAAGCTTGATTCTTTTCTTACTAAACTTCCATCAAATACTTTCATTTAAAAGTCCCTTTACCTTTGGTTAAAGTAGGGAGGACTAATGTGCGGTGAAAAAGAAAGGAGATGAATGATTATTTTTCCTTGGGAAATAGTGCGAGTGTGGATTTGATCCAAAAAGGAGATTCAGAAGTTTATAAAAGAAAGTTGAAAACACCTTTTTTTTCTTTTTCTTTTCTCATTGTTCTCTGTCAAAAGTAAAGGGATTTGACACGATTATCAAGATACGGTTCACGAAAAATATAATAATTTCATGAACGTAATTTTTGAAATTGGGGTTTTATATTTTATTGAAGGTGGCGTATTGCGAGAAAGAGAATTGCGGGTGCAGATAGGAATCAGAGAAAAAGACAAGAGTGAAAGGAAAAGGGTGTCTGAGAATTTGGCAGCTTCTGGTGTCCTTTTCTATTTCATTCTTCTCTTCCAACCCCACACCAACTACTCCCCTCTTCTGCATCGTATTGGTGATTAAAAAATGAAAATGGAGCTATTGAATTTCCAGTTATTTTCATTATTAGCACGTAACTTGTAGGACTTTTAGTTTGGACCGGAACTTTAGTTGAAAAAATGAAGGGAAATTGATGAAGAAAGACTACTTTTTGTAGTGTAAAACGTAAGAGATAAATAAATTGAAGTTCTTGTGTATAATTGATTGGGTTTTGCATATAATTCTAAATTAGAAACAAGTGATGTTATGTTTGAGTGACATTACGATCATTTTTGAATTGCGACCATGTTATAAAATATGTTTTTGATCTTGAATAAAATAATAAAGATGAGTATTACCATCATCTTTGGACAAGTGTTTTTAGTAGTTCACAATGATAGTTGAGCAGTCATTGACGACCTTGAGGAAATTGAGCCTTTAGCCTCGGCATAGTGGCCCATTAGCCATATTATGAACCATTAATTCCAATCAAGTGTAAAGATCATTAGAATCTTGAAATTTATTACTTAAAAAAAAATGATTTAGGAATTACATAATTTTAAAAATCAAAACAAATATGATTCCAAAATCAAAATAAGTAAAATATAAGATAATATAATTAATAATTAATAATTCTAAATATGAAATAACTAAAATTTTATAGGGAAAGATTATGGAAAAAAGTAGTTCTCAGTTGACAATTTGGAGCTTATAGCCGCTGGGTAAAGACGTGAATTCAGAGATACATCATCAGTGTCTACCTTTAACACGACACAAAACGTGAACAAAAAGGTAATTGTGTTGGGAAGTGAGGGCATCTTTGGGATTTAACCTTATTATGAACACCCGGTTTCTCTCGTCTGAAGTGAGTTGTTCTTATATACCCCACCCAGACAAGACTCTGCTTGACAACCCATGGGCAATGGCTATGGCAAAGGGGGTGGTAACCCCACTAACGTGCTGAACAACGATTATTTCATACTAGTCATTTGTCGATTCGTGCGAATCGTCTCGAGAGCTCATCGGCTGAGGCATGAATAGACTCATTAATGATTTGATAGACGATTCATCGTAATGCATAAAATATGTAACTTCTGACTATTAGAAAATGTCAGCGTGTTGCTACATCGAAAGGGAATATAAATGAATTATGTTTTCTATAATTTGAAATTTTCTTACCTTAAATATGCCCGCAAATCTTAAATTCTAAAATTACATTTTCTTTCTAGAAAAAATATATTTATCTAAAATCCCAATTAAGGCCATAAATTTTTTCAACTTTTAAGAATAAGTCCAATAATTAAAAGAATTAGATGTTGCCAAATAGATGTCACACACTATAACATGTATAACAAAAAATAAAGTTTGCATCTTAATTTGGCAGGCTCGTTGAGCATGGTACTTTCAACAGGCTTGACAAACTCAATGGGCCTATCGAGCTTGTCAAGTATTGTGATCAAGAAGATTGTGCTCCACAACTACAAGCCTGTTAAGCAAGTGAAGTTGAGTTGAAAATTTTGTGCCTTCTGAATTTATGACATCTCATTATTGATAATATGTTGGAGAGTGCCTGTTGTCTCACTTGAAAATGCAATAATTACCTCGTTCTCATCTACTTCGTAAAACCTTAATGAAGATGTTCGAATTTTAATTTCTAGCGAATTTTGGAAGTTGAACAACAACTCTAAGTCATCTTCTTGTTATTTAAGAACAATATAATGCATGGTGTGACTATCTTCCACCATACTACAATAGGGAGGCACAGGGTAATGCGGTTCCATTCTCCTGCGCAGGAGATGGAAATAAGCGCAGGAGTTGTTTTATAAGCAAAGAATGATAGAAAAGACACAAAAATAATAATTAAATAATGTTGTCAGCCGTGAGAAGTGTAATTGACAACATTATTTATTCATACAAAAAGGCCTACTGTGGCAAGCCTTTGCATGCGAATTGAGGCTTTACCTTGCCAAGCTTATCTCCATCTTCAACGCGCGGCGCGTAGGAGAATGGAACCGCAGAGTAATTATATGTAGCATTAAAATAGTGTTTAATGCCAATTTAAGTATCAATTTGCCCTATTGGTTAATTGTCCAATGAATCAAAATTTATCCCAATTTATGGACAATAAATTTGTAACTCCTCCTTCTATATACACACAAAGTGTTGTGATTTATCTAAGTATCGAGAAAATATCTAAGCAGATGCACGTATTAATAAAGGGTATGGACTCAATCATGTAAATATATGTTCCCAATATTAACAAGATGGCATTGTAAATTTTGATCATAAATCGATCAACTTTATCCACTGACCATAAATAAATTTTTTGATCAAGAGCCATGTACTTTAGCCTTGTGTTATATACACATAAAACCAATCAGAAGAACGTGGGCAAATTTTTTTTAAAAACGCACTTTTGGAAATCGATCAAAATGAACCTATTTAATGTCCGGACAAGAACCACATTAGGGGTCCACCATCGAAGATCACGTAGAAGTATATATTTCCGTCGGCGATGACATTTGGCGACGCATTAATTTTATGACTTGAAATTCCGCAAATGCCACTAATTATTGTTTCAATGATTAGTGAAACTTTATCGTCTACATAAAATATTGTGACGGGAAGCATTAGAAGCGATTCTCAATGTGGAAGTCTTATTCACACTGAAATAATATCTGAAGGTTCTTTAGGTGGAATTAGGATTATAAAGTGGCTTTATCAATCAACATAAAGTGTGTCGAAAAAGTTAGATTTGAAGTTTTGATTCCCCCCTTGAACAAATCTATAAAGATGGCCCTACAGTAGGACTAGGAATGACATCGGCGTAAGCGGGGTGAGTAAGAAGTGATTCAATTCGAGTATTTTAAGAACTTGATTACCTTGTTGAAGATCATAATCTTATATATTAAACTATTCGATTACAGTAGTAAAACTGTATTGGCTTCAATTTCGGTCTAAAATAAATTAATAATTGTAAAGCACAAAGCCTAGAACCCAACTGAAATAGTCAAAAATGATTCACCAAGAATCCAGAAAATCCAATAATAACAAGTATTAGATTCTCAAAAGGGGTTCAGAATATACACAAAACATCGTACCCATTTGTACAAAGGATCTAGCCACAAGAACCAAAAACCTTAACAAAAATAAAAATAAAAAATACACAAAACAGCTACTCAATGGTACGAAAACATTACAGCACATCTAAATCCTCTAACATCTCAATTGAACAATCACCAAGATTTGTGATTAAAACCAGGTTTTAATCAAGACCACAAAAAATCGAAAGAGACGATAGAGAGAACACGAGACAGAGAACCCAGAAACTTCCCTCACACTCAGCCAAAGAAACAAAATGAATAATCACGAAGAAAATGGCCACCCATCTCCTTATATAGGCAACATCATCACCGTAGATTAGGCTGAAGATCTACGAATCAGTGCAGTACATGTGACATTTAAGTTGGGCTAGGTTTTGGACTAATTTCCTTTGAGTTATTGGGCAATGATTTTAATTCAAAATAATTCCAGCAGCTTTGGGCCTAGCCCATTTTCATCATCGCTCCAAGTGTTAGAAGTAAATGTCACAAATGGCATTATATTCCAACAAAAATGTTAAGCAATAATGCATGTGTTGGATACTAAATTCTTATAAAATTCATTTCACAGCTCACGATAATATTTACTTGTTCAAAGTTTTAATAATTTATTCTCATCTTGATTTCAATCTAATCATGCATATTGAACAATGCACACAGTACATAAATTAGGAAAAAAAATCAGTGTAAACGAGTATTTCCGTAGCAAGAAAAATTTGCCGATAGAAGCCTGTAGACAAATAAGTCCCTATGAAGATTCCTTTCTACAACATACCAATTTCCTTAGGATAGTCCTCAATAAATGAAAGTTACGACAAAAATTCCAATATGATAAATAGTCATAAATTAAGGACCAATTGGAAAACTCTGGAATGATAAATATGAATTGTTCACCTAGGTTTCTCCACGGATGACGTGGCCAACCAAATCCCGACTCCACCGATGTCCACGTAACTTCTTGCATGCACATTTAGACAAATCGTTAGCAGCACGTGACCTTATTTAAAAGTGGGGAGGCGATCACATGTACTTCAATAATCAAGTCAACGCCTACAAGAATGTATTTTGAGTGTGCAATATACTTAGACGTGAGCCATAAAGGTGTTCAAATATTCAAGGTTCGTTAGAACAGATTTATAGAGAGTGAACGAGAGAGAGTAATGTTATGTAAAAACGTATTATTTTCAAATGACATTAAGTGTGTGCTTTTATAGTAGAAAAGAAGAAACGATAGCTATGGATGAAGAGACACGTAGCCTTATTTTAACGGTTTAGACGCGGTTTCATGGGCGCTATTTTGTCAATCATAGACTCAGGTACATTTAATGTTTCTGACAATTAGTTACCCTATGGCTTAAGCTTAACATGTAAGAAATAGATTGGTAAGTTGACTTAGTAGAGTGGTTGCTATGGAGAGATCATATCAATTAATCACAAAAGATTTTGTGCAAAAAATCTTTTAGAAAATCGGGTTCATAAGTTTAGAGTCACCTCGGATTGGCACTGCAATGCTTCGCATCGCCTTGTCCATAGAAGTCCAACCTCTACATGGGGTTTGGCCTCTTAATGAGGGTTCAATACCACCCAAATCGGCATCACCATGTCAAATCAACAATAACTACCTCCAACACCACCTTGAATCCACTACTATCTCCACCACCAACCCTCCAACACTTACACTTCAATCCACAACTACAACCACCACCATCTACAGCTACAACACGCTACGAACCCACCACCAACATAGAAGCATAGATGTCAGATGTAGAAGCAATCAGACTCTAGTCTAATTGATGAAGATACTGTTAAGGGATATAATCCCACATCGAATAAAGATGAAAATATAGACCAATTTATAAAAGTTTTGGTTACTCCTCTTAACAAGGTTGACATTTTAAGATAGAACTCCAAATCTTAATATGGTATCAGAACTCATTAAGCTCCAACGAGTAATTCGATCTGATTAAGACTCAGAAATGAGCATATGGATTTCAAGATTGGTCTGCTCAAACAAGCCACCATCTTGCGATGTCATGTTAAGGGATATAATCCCACATCAAATAAAGATAAAAACGCAGACCAATTTATAAGAATTTGAACTACTCCTCTTAATAAAATTGACATTTTAAGATGGAATCTCAAATTTTAACAATATTAAGGGAAAAATTCTATATCGAATAAAGATGAAAATATAGACCAATTTATAAGAGTTTGTGCTACTTCTTTTAATAATGTTGACTTTTTAAGATGAAACCTCAAATCTTAACATAGTATCAAAACCCATTAAATTCCAACGAACCATTAGATCCGATTAAAACTCAAAAAATTGAGCACACGAATTTCAAGATTGGTCTGCTCAAACGAACACCATCTTGAGGGGACATGTTAAAGGATAAAATCACATATCAAATAAAGATGAAAAGATAGATCAATTTATAAGAGTTTGAGTTATTTCTCTTAATAAATTTGATCTTTTAAGATAAAACTCCAAATCTTAACAGACACCTGATTGGAGTTGCCGCAGAATAGGGTGGTGATGCCATGGGTATAGTCCGTCTTGATAACCAAGGTTTTCGAAATTCGCATTTCGCGACTTCGAAAGCTTTTGGACCCACATGGTATTGTGGGGCCAGTCGAAAGTGGGTTTGTATTTGGAAGGCTATTAAGGTAGTGGTGGCGCCCAGGATTAACGGAAACCGTGGAGATGGCTTTGCAAAGAGAAATTATTAGTGAGTGGGAAAATAATTGGTGGGGAGGCGGTGAAATTATTGGGAAAATAATATAAACTTAGTAATATTATATTATATATTAAAAATATTAAAATGCTATCTATCACCTGAAATTTGAAAATAAAACTTTAGTACCTTAATATTAAACTTTAGGACTGGGTATGGTTTTATTTAATTTTCCCCGAAAAATTGAATAATGTTACTTATACATAATTGAGTTATATAAAGATTTACATGCATGTGATGTGTAAAACAGAGATTGAAGAAGTTTTTTTCCACTTGGTTGAAAAAATTCGACTAAATCATATTTCACTATATTATGTATATATAAATTATTATGTATATTTAGCACAAATGAAAAATATTATGCTCAAGTCCAGCCAAAAAATACTTTTTTTAGCCCATTCAACCTCAGCACCAGCCCAAACTTAATGTCCAACCGTCCAAATTTAATTAAAGACTCCAGAATAATTACATATTTATTTCACATTCATGTAATGTGAATATTAACTCTCTGTCAAATTAGGCATTTTATTTCGTGCATATTTTAAAAAGTGCATATATAATTAAATAAGTTTACTTTGTTAAACAAATAAATTTCATTGATTAATGCTAAAAATAAATGGTTTATTTTAATAGTAGGAGATGCTACATAGTTGGCTAAGTTTAAAATAATAAATTTTTCTTTCCATATATGTTTTCATATAACACTTATTTATACTTATAAATATATAATTTACTTATTTTGACCATGAAATAGATATATATTATTATCAAAATAAGTAACTTTCTCTATATTTAATTTTGCCAGTAAAAAATTACTTGTTAAAATTTATTTATTTTTAAACTAATTTATGATTTTTTCTCTATATATTAGCCCGGTAGAAAATTTTAATGTTCCCCTGACTTCACCCTTGTATGAAAATCTAGTACTAGTAGGATATCTTGGGATTGGCATCTAGATTTATACTTGCTCGAGTAACGGACTCATTTTCTCATGAATTTTATGAGCTTAACAATTAGAATTAGATCTCGTATGTTGTACATTATCTTTTGTAACATGAGTTCGTTTAATTTCTACTAAATATCAGTTTATTCCAACGTGTATTTCAAGCTCCGCACCTGAATCAACAGTAATGTTGTAATTTTAGCGTAACATCAAATATGTGGCATAACCTATTCATATTTTTATAAAAATTCAATGGGGATCGAGCTAGCACCGTACATGGATGGACTGGGAATTGCCACCATGCACCTGTACACTTACGTACATGCAGTTTGACGTAAAATCAACAGCTTACATAGCAACAGGGCTATTCTTCTTTGCAATATAATATTTTCAAGATAGTCAGTAGCTTCGAATATTAACTCCATACTTTAAGATAAGTGCATGCATCTTATAAACAAATATTCATGGATCGTTCATGGATTGCATTGAAATGTACAAGTGATGTTTATCCACGTTTTGGCAACTTATAATTAACCGAGTCCAATTAAATTAATAATCATGCGTCAACTTAAACGAGGTGGAGGCTATTTATGGCAAGTCTTCCTCACGCAAACCCTAATTTTCTTTTGAATGACTGATTAAATAATGATATATGGCTTCTTAAACATACAAAAATCAGACAAGTGTCTTATTTTAATTTTGTTTGTTTGATAATTAATTAAATTCGATTTAGAAGAGATTAACATCGATCAAGATGTCTCTGGAAACCCGTCAGGGAGCAGAAGTTGAAGTATAAATCATTTAATTAATTTAAATTCTCCACACATTGATCTCATACTTTGTCCATGTGTCTAATTTTCCAAGTAATTAAATCATGTCATATTATTTAATAGAATAGTGGGTTCGAACATGATAAAAGGTAACATTGTAAGACAAGCAAACTATATGGTGAAGCTATGTTTTTGACCTTTTTGAGACAGAAGATCTGAGCATGTAGATTTTAAAGATTTAAATTAATATTTGACCAAAAATCATCATATTTCGTTAGCTAAAGGGTGGATGGATCAATTACCTGAATTCTAACGACTTTGAATTGGATAGACTGCTACTGTAGAAAAAAAAACAACAACAAAGCATGTTATGTGGTCTAAAATTCTTAAAATATGTTAAAAAGTATATGGCCACGCATACCTGTGTATGTGAAGGCGCAGATTTGTTTTCATTCGTCATTGATTTATAGGTGGATGGTCCAAAATGTCAAATTTCGAAATTAGGCATTCAGGAGAGTAACGCGTGTTTCGCGATGAGCAATTTTTTCATGAAATAGTACCCATTTAGGGCTGCTGTAGAAAATTAATTTCTCAATATATTATATATATTTGCAACAGAATTTTTAACCTTTCAAGTTATTTGCAACATAATTTGACGCAGAACGAAAGTTGTAGGGTTTACCAGCGTAATCCTCAACAAAGAAAATTATAAATCTCAAGAAAGAATAACCTCAAAACGGTTCCAAAAAACAAAGAGTTTTTAAATAGTCTCTGATAATCTTAATTTAAACAAAAAGACCAAAATAGACATCTACTTAATTAAAACAATTAAAAACGCAAAAATAAAAAAATTTCAATTGTTCGGTAGATTGCCTTAAACTGCAAATTTGAGGCTGGAAATGACATCAATCGGGAAACCAGTATGAGGACATTGTAGAGCGCTGCGAGACATTTCCGAAAACATATTATAATAGAAATTTTGACACTAGTGCAAAAAGTTATGTCCGTTTCTTCGAAACAACTCGTTTTGCCAATTTTTGATCTGATTCTTCTTCAAACTTTAACGTCAATTGTCCTACATCATAATCTCCACGGGATTGTTACGCATCCATGTACGTTGATGTGTTGATTAAATTGATTATTAACGAAAAGACCTATGTAAAAATATTTTACAATTTCGTAAACTCGTTCATCATTTTCATTATTTGTTCGTAAGCTTCTTGGAGCCAGACTAAGTAAATATATTAATATCAAATAAAAATATCGGCATGAAATTAGTTATCTAAAAGAATACTAAGTTAAGCTATTGAGTCGTTATTGTAAATTAATTGTTCGTTTCTTTATTTACTTTTACTAGTCTTAAGATCTTTTCATATCATTTTAGCTATCTACATTTGAATAAAACATTTAAACTTCAAAACCTATGATTTCGTTATCAATAATAAATGTTACCAAAATTTAGACTGAAAACTTGTAATGTTATTGTCGACAGGAGCAAAATCTACTTGGAATTTGATCCTTTGAAGCAAGCAATAAAATATGGAAAATTTTCTTTATAATTGGTAGAGGATGTAACAACTATTCACCAACTAATAGAGTAGCCTTTCTTCAAAGACTTTTTTAAAATAGTCAAAACCATCCATTAGCTGCCACCTGTCACAAATTATTCAATCAAATTTGACTGTCATCTAATCTCTTCAGCAACATGTGAACCAAGCAATTCTCCCAAGATGGCTTTTTTAATAGGGAAATGACGCATAATCGTCTTTACAACAATAGTTTATTGATATGTGATTATTATGTTAGCGTCCATGAGCGTGCCAATAAACAAAAACCAAAAATTAAATAATTTTGTAAGTTTTTTTTTTTTTTTTAAAATAAAAAAAATAAAAAAATAAATAATAATTCTCCTAGTTTCTTTTCACATAACAATTGCATTCTATTTGATGAAAGCCTGAAATGATAATTCTCACACAAAGTATCAAAAGTTTAATCAATTAAAATCGAACTTGAACCAATCAGTATCTAAATTCCTTAACAAGAACTATATGAACTTAAATTAGATTTAAACCCTAAAGTTTATACTTTTCATGTACTTTCAAATACGACTTTCTAAAAATTCTTCGCGTGTTTTTCTAAATTTATAATTGTTTAGCATTTCACTCCAAAGCACAGCACAGAAGAGAGAGAGATGAACAAAGCCTAAGGGCGGTACCAAATCCTTTTGACTTCAACTCATTCATAACACACTTTCTTCACGTCTATATATACTGGGGTCATCTTCTCATTAGGACCTACAACTTTCAATTTTATCTCTAAAGTTTTCTTCATCTACTGAAATCTCAATATTCAAAGTCATCAAGACCTCAAAATTAACAATGGGAAGATCACCTTGTTGTGAGAAAAATGTTGTCAAGAAAGGTCCATGGACCTCTGAGGAAGACATGAAACTCATTCAATACATTCAAGAGCACGGTGCGTGCAATTGGCGATCTCTTCCAAAAAATGCTGGTAAATATGATTAACAAGAACAATAAGAATCCTTTTGTCTTCTTTATTATGTTATATCTTGTAATGATATGTAAAGAAGATTGAACATTTTTGTGTAGGGCTTCAAAGATGTGGAAAAAGTTGCCGTCTTCGTTGGACAAATTACTTAAGACCTGATATCAAGAGAGGAAGATTTTCATTTGAGGAAGAAGAAACTATTATCCAGCTGCATAGTGTTCTTGGCAACAAGTAATATATCTCTCAATCCTTTTTCTCATTAATTAGTTTCACAAAATTAATAGAGAAATAGGTTACATGTAT
>CAIGRL010208572.1:0-12561 GCA_903798325.1 Fraxinus xanthoxyloides | reverse complement strand
TATAGATGTATTGGACATCTAATGATACTAGTTGTGAATATGAGACCAATGAGGATCTCAAATATCATGATGGAACCAAACATTCGATAGTATTTCTGTGAGAGACATTAGCAAAAAGAATGTTTCTGCAATATATCTACGTAAATGATAGTCTGTAATCATCATACTCTAAAGATAATCAGAGATATACTTGTTGGTAATGTCAAATATCTAAAATTACGTAGAATATGAAACTTAGTGTATCAGAATATTATGTGCCCGTAGATGAACAATTTTGAGTTCATGTATAATCTATTCTTGGGATTATAAGATAATAATTTGCATGCACAAATAAAATATGTCGAACAGGTTAAGATTAACTCACTCACACGAGCAATCGCCTCGAATATTTTGGAGTGTCCTGAGATGAGACATAGTGATCATGTTGTGTACATGACCTAGTCGCCTTGATGAGATTACGACAAGTAATCGAAATGGGTTTTGCTAATACACTAAACCTGTTTAGTATCCAGATCGAGTTCACGATTTGAGATTGCCTGGAGTAATGAATATAAAGAGAACTCAAGTTAGGTATTGGGAAATATCTGAACTAGGATCTATAACAGTTTGTTTATAAAGGATATGACATACACCCAAAGAATGGGAAAAACACCATAGTGCATGTTTCATACAATATGTGTTTTTACGACCAATATTGGGTGAATCGGTGAATGGATCTCTGCTTTCTCATTGTGTGAGACCTCATACCCTTATGAGTTTTGACTATTTCTTGATATTTTATTTTGGTGTTGCTACTTTAGCATGTTACCAATAACTATGGTTGATTCGGTTTGAAGAGACATGTCAAGGAAAGTAGCTCATTTAAAGTTGAAAGATTCAGGTAGGAAAATATGACTATTTTGACCAACATTTATATTTGTATTCACCAGTCGGATGATTACGCCCAAATAATAACTCGGTAATTGTAGCACAGTTGCGGGGTGTTAATTCTACTGGGAGATAGTAAAAATACTTAGAGGATTGAAAAGTGAATGTTCTTTTAAAATCTCAAAATTTGTTTGTTCGAATGAAATTAAAATCGAGTTTGAAATATTGAAAGAATGTATTTTTCAGAATGAAGTTAAAATCAAGTTTGAAAGAGTGAAGCTTTGGAACTCCCTCATTATGATTGGATCATTCCACATCAATGATTCATTTTTTATAAAGCAATCAGAGATGTTCAACCTAATTTCTCTAACCGAAAAATATGTCATTTAAACCTGTTTATTCAATTGTAATTCTAATGGTTAATCCTCCTGCTAATGCACACTTTTGTTTATTAAAGTCAAATTCAAAAACAATCATATACTCGAGCATAAAACAATAATGAATCACACCAATAAACATAAATAAATGAGATTGAAGACTAAACGAATACTTCAATCATCCGATAGAAAAAGCGTGACTAATTCTATGAAAAATTTAATAAAATTTAAGTCAATCTCAAAACAAATTTATGAAATAGAAGTCTTAGCCATTGAACTACTTAAACATGAAACAAAATTAATGAATCAAAAAGTGTTGAAATCACTGAATCCAATTGAGTTCATTCCTAACTTCACCAAGGTTTTTAGCTCTCCAAGGAATTGTTAATCATCTTGTCTTGTTTTTTCATCTTGATTTCTCCTCCAAAACTCTTATTCATATCTTCTCCTTCGTTCTGGATGGCTCTTGGGTCTAACTACGCACCCTAGATATTGTTTCCTTAAGTGTTACAATCGTAGAAGGAAACCAGAAAAATCGCGTCAAAACACTAGTTATGCGACCGCATATTTAAACTCCTTGCGATCGCATAGAAGAGTTGAATGTGGTACCAGAAATGTTTGAAGCAGTTCTTGCGACCGCATAGGAATACTGCTATGCGACTACATAGCTTAGTGCATTCTCAATTGTTGTGCTTTGGTCCTTGAACTCTGTTTCTCGTTTTATGACCTCTTTTCCCACTTCTTCTTCCTCTTCCAATGCTTAATTCTTTAGCTCAATTTGAACTCAACATCTTCGCATCTTCATTTCCTCTTCTGGTTCATCTTTTGGTTATTTGCATCTTGGTCCCTAAACTTTGATTTTCCTTCATTTTGGTCATTTTTCCACTTGTTTATCCTTATTTCCGCTACATTCATCATATGAGCAAAACGTAAATTACATAGAATTAAGTTATATTCCGACATATTAATCAATAATTATTCATGTTTTGATAGTAAAATAAGTGTGTAAAAATGCACTTATCAAACTCCTCCAAACTTGAACTATTGTTTGTTCTCAAACAAAAATGTAACTTAACTCTACATAAAATATGGTTTAACAACCTGTCGTGTCTCAGGATTGGAATTTAGTAATCAAACAAATGAACAATTTTAACAGTGAAAAAATTAAACCAATCTCTAACTATTATATGCATAATCCAACATGTGCGTATGTGAAAACTCATGCCAACATATTAAGATCGCGATTGGCTCAACACCTGAAGCATAATAGTCATATATTTCCTTACTTTGCTCGAAAAATACACCCCCTAAGCCTATGATTTTCACTTAATTTTCCCAGTGCATCCCAAGTTAAACTTATTCAATTCTATTCCTTACCTCTCTTAACTTAGATAGATATCACCATTACAACTTCACACTTCAACAAGTCGAGATTTCCCTATATTTTTTATTGCTTCAACCTTTAAGATTAAACTAAATTACTTGCCTCTCATCAAAGGTATAATTCTATGGGGCCTAATCAATGTAATTGTGTATTTTTTTATATATATATGGCACATATAATCACACAAAAGTTATCGAATCACACAAAAGTTGCAGTAAAATGACGATTTCTCGATTTTTAAATAATAACAAAATGGAAAATTGAAAAGCACATAAAGAATATGACAAATGTATGGATGTGGTGGACGGAAACCGAAACCAGATGCACCATCAACTGATGGTGGAGGGAGTCATGCAAGTATATGACGCATCATCTTGGACTGTTGTGTGAGCTCAACCTGTATGCTCTGAATTTGTAGAGACTATTCCCGAATCTCATTCTTGATGTTACCCGAGCGGTCCTAAGTCCTCAACTGAATCCCATCGATTCTGTCCATATAGTTATTCAGTCGTCCAATCAAGAAATCAACCTCCCGTCTCGTAGTCAAGGACTCTCTACTAGAAAAGTTCCTTATGCTCAGCATGTCATTCTTCACAGTTTGGATCTCCATGCTTATGATGGCTCCCACGGCCCGTTCAAAACTCTCAATATCCCGACTAGAACCGATCATAGTGACGAACATCTATCTTAGTAGGTATGTATTAACATCCGTGGTGCAGGTGGTAGTGCCTTAGGCATCTCAACGTCCTCAACTCCCTGTCCTTGTATAACCTGCTGCTATCTCAATCACTTCCTTTCCTGCTTCTCTCTATGTTTTACCTTAGCTCGATCCTGAGCCTCCAATGTGGAGTGTTTAATGAAAGGGCTAGATCTCTCGAGAAGCTCCTCGGATGGAATAATGATGCCCGCCCTCTTGTAAATCCCACTGATTAGATTTAGAAAAATCAGCGAAGATCTCCCCAAACACCCTGAGAATAAATCTGATCATAAATAAAGGTGTCCAAGTCAATCTTTTTGTCCTATAACTAGGTGATAGATAAAATTGACCATAGGATCGTTGAATGTAGTCCTATTTGAGGTGGTTAGATGTTATGGAAAATAAACAGCCATATAATGGGTATGAACAATGTAAGCTCAATCTGATGCCATGCTGGTGTTTGTAACGGCCATGCATCATCTCGGTATTCCTCCTTCAGGTCCCCTTGTTCGTGCAGTACCCAAAGTAGGGGCCACATTTTCCTTTCCTTTGGAGGAGCGCTTAGAAGGCATTCTTGATATAGGATGTGATGTCGAGGATGAGACTCGTGTCGTGTGTGTTCGAAGCCTAAGAGTGAAATTGATGAGTGTATATGTTCGTGTGTGTGGATGAGAGCATGAAAGAAAGGAATCAGGTGGTGTTGTATGAGTTGTGTAGGGCTTGCTCTGTTTTTAAAATCGATTTTGGGCTTTTCTTTAACTCTATGTGACCGTATAGAGTCAATGGTTGCGATTGCATAGAGTAAAGTGTCATGGACAAGTTAGGCCATGATCCATGACATGCAACCTCATTACTGGGTAGTCTATGAGGTCACATAGACTACGAGCAAGACAATTTTTTAGTTTCAACCATTTTCCATGTTCGACCATTCGAGATCCTCGAGGCCCCGATTTCCATGCCAACACGTTCAAATGCATGTACTGAGTAAGTGCAATATGGAAAATTTTTTAAAAAAAAAATACTCAACTTTTTTAAAAAAACTTGTTTTTGGTCAATTTTTACTAAAAACTCGATTTTCGCTCGACAATGCAACTCGGCTTTCCAACACCCCCAAAACTTGTCAAAATACATTTTAAACCACAGCAACTCAGTGACTTATGCAAAAAAATTTAGAAAAATTCCATGATGACTATGCAATTCGCAACAAACTATGCAATTGACAACAAAGTCAGCAATGAATTCTCTCTCCCCCCAACCAAGTCGGACATTGTCCTCAATGTATAAACATGCCTACCAAAGGGAAGGGTATCACCTAAATAATGAAGTAAATCAACATTGAGTCTGAGCGATGGTTAACCTGAAAAGTGCTTAATTGAAAAAAAATAAAGCAAGAAGCGAAAAGAAACCTAAAAACAAAACTAATATACAGAAAAGTAAAGTGAAGAATATACATAAGTGATATGAAGGATGGAAAAATGGCCTCCACATGCTTGGGCATGGCAGAAATTGAGTACGCTAAGTATCTCCTCATTAGGGACACAACGTCTTAAATTCTGATCAGGACAATATTTAAATAGTCATGAGTCATCCCAATAAAACTTACGTACCTCAACAGTGAACTTTCATTTATCTTGTGCACTCCACTCTACTGGAATTTGACCTGCAGCGAAATAATTTACAATGTGAGCAAACCATGGTAGAGAGGAAACAGAAAATAAATGCTCATCTAGAAAGTCATCTCTAATTGGTAATGGATTTACATTGTCCTCAAAAGTTAGCCTTGACAAATAGTCGGCTACTACATTCCCCATTCCTTTTTTATCTTTAATGGTGATGTCAAATTCATGTAATAGTAAAATCCACTATATTAAACGTGTCTTAGTATCCTTCTTTACAAAAAGGTACTTAAGGGCTACATGATCCGTGAAAATTGTAATAGGAGAGCCAATCAAATGAGAATGAGATTTATCAAGAGCAAAAATTATGGCTAATAACTCTTTTTCAGTAGTGGAGTAATTCATTTGAACACTGTTGAGAGTTCTACTAGCGTAGTAGATTACAAAAGGCTTACCTTCCTTCTTTGCCCAAGGATATCACCTACCACATAATCACTTACATCACAAATAATCTCAAATGGCAATGTCCAATCAGGTGGCTACATTATGGGTACTGAAGTTAACTTGTCAATCAGTGTTTCAAATGCCTCTTAACAAGCCCCTGGGGTCCATTCAAAAGTGGCATCTTTGGATAAAAGGTTACATAATGGTCTAGATATAGATGAAAAATTATGTATAAACCTCCTATAAAACCCTACATGGCCAAGAAATGATCCAATATCTTTTGTGGTCTTAGGTGTAAGAAATTTAGAGATTAATTCAATCTTGAATTTATCAACCTCTATCCCTTTAGACGAAATTATGTCCAAATATAATGCCGAAAAGTACCATAAAATGGCACCTTTTCCAATTCAAAACTAACCCATTTTCCTCACACCGGGTTAAAACTCTCTTCAAATTCAACAAGCATGCATCGAAAGAGGTTCCAAAAATAGTGAGGTCATCCATGAAACCTTCCATACGATTTTCTACCATTTCACTAAATATGTTCATCATGCATCTTTGAAAATTAGCAGGAACATTACATAATCCAAATGACATCCTACGAAATGCATAGGTACTAAAAGAACAAGTAAATGTGGTCTTTTCTTGATGTTCTAAAGCTATTTCAATTTGATAATAACTAGAAAAGCCATCCAAGAAATAGCCAAAAAGATGGCCAACCACAGGCTCCAAAATTTAGTCCAAAAAGGGAAGAGGAAAATGGTCATGTGCATGGCAGTATTTAACTTCCTATAATCAATGCACATATGCCATCAAGTCACCGTCTTAATGGTAACTAAATCACCTAATTCACTCTTTACCACGATGACACTTGACTTTAGGGACCACTTGTGTTGGACTAACCCATTTACTATCTGTAATTGGGTAAATGATACCCGCATCTAATAGTTTTAACACCTCATTTTTCACAACTTCTTTCAATATGGGGTTTAACCTGCGTTGTGGGTCTCTTTTAGGACTTATTCCCTCTTTTAGGTGAATCATATGTGAACAAATTAAAGAACTAATACCCTTAATGTCAGCTATGGTCCATCCTAATGCAAATTTACGCTCATTCAGAATATTTAAAAGCCGATCACCTTATAAATCATTCAATTCTGAAGATATAATTACAGGAAAGTATCACCTGGTCCAAGAAACATGTGTTTCAGTCCTATGGCAGCGGTTTCAACTCTAGCTTGGGACTCTCAATGTTTGACGATTGCTGCCCTCCACTCATTTTGTTAATTTTTTGAATTTGGGTTGCCATGGTAATGT
Organism: Fraxinus xanthoxyloides; assembly: GCA_903798325.1. Classification (NCBI taxonomy): domain Eukaryota; kingdom Viridiplantae; phylum Streptophyta; class Magnoliopsida; order Lamiales; family Oleaceae; genus Fraxinus; species Fraxinus xanthoxyloides. The sequence goes on along the minus strand of CAIGRL010208572.1, from coordinate 5,859 downwards.
CCCATAATTATGAGATTCTACAAAAACAGCACAAATGTTAGCATATTCATCATTATCACAACTTGCTGGATTTTTAGAATTTAAGATAAAATAGTTCAATGGGTCAAAATCAGCAGTTGTTGATGCTTCCTCTTGGGTGAATGCATCAATCATGTATATTTGATAGCATTCATCATCTTCCCTGGACTGCTTAGCGATGTGAAAAATATTGACTTCTAAAGTCATGTTCCCAAAAAACAACTTCAATAAACTATTCTTATAATTTATAAGAGTGTTAGTTGTGGCAAGGAAGGGTCATATCAACCTCAAGTCTAGAACTAAAAAATCAACAAGATAATAAAATTTGTCAATTTGTACCAAAACATCATCAACTACTCCTCTAGGTTTTATGGCGGACCGATTAGTCAGTTGTAGAACTACAGATGAAAGTTTTATCTCACCTAAGCCTAACAAGTAAATAGCATAAGGTATAAGGTTAACACTAGCTCCTAAATCGAGAAGGGCTTGTGCAAACTCACAACTCCCAAAGACACAAGAAATGGTAGGACAACCAGGGTCCTTATATTTTGGTGAGGCCTTTTACTCAATCACCGCACTCATTTGCTCAGTCAAGAAAGTATTTTTCTTGACATGATGCTTCATTTTCATAGTACATAAGTCTTTGACGACTTTAGCACATACAAGAGAGGTAGGTTAGTTTTTACTTGCTTAAGGTGCTCTAAGATCTCATTTTGTTGACTAGTAGCTTTCATAATAGGCTTGAGAGATTGAGGAAAGGACACTCTACCTAGATTTTCCACTACCTCTTCACTAGGATTTCTCTCTTCAGTACTACTAGAGTCTTTTTCGTTTTTCCTAGACTCCCTAGACTTGGTGATTGGTTCTATATCCTTCCCACTTCGAGTAGTGATGGCATTCACTACCTTAAGTTCGTTTTCTTCTAAACCTTAGGTTTGAGCCATATGTTATCCCTTACGATTTGGTTGAGCTTGAGTTGGAAAATTCACACGTTCAACTACAGCTGAAGCATTAGTTAACTTCGACATATGATTTTTTATCTCATTATTTTCCTCAACCACTTGAGTGACCATAGTCTCTAACTTCTAATTGGTCTTATTTTGTGCCTCTATAAAAGCATGTGAAGTATGTTCTAAAGAGTTCCTAGAAGACGTGGACTGATATGAAAGTGTATTGAAAGCTTTAGATGGTTGGTCAGGTTGCCGATTTTCAAATTTCCAATTGAAATTGGGGTGATTCCGCCACCTTTGATTGTAGGTATCAGATAAAGGAGCATAGTGTTTTTTATACATACCTAAAACATTGCAATGTTCCTCATAAACCCTCTATCTTAGCTAGAGTGGAACATTCTTACGTTGGATGATCAATTCCACCAACAAGGTGGACTCAACATGGGCAACATTATGTGTAGGCTTTGAGTTCTAAGTACATAGGGTTTCAAGTTCTCTAGTAAGGGCACTTTACCTTAACTCTAAGACTATCATCCTCCCTAAGATGATAAATACTTGTATTGGAAGAGTTTACTATGGGTCATGACCTATTAGTACTCTCAGAAGCACTAGGTCCAGTCCAAGAATAAGTTTTTTCAGCAAGGTCATCTAAATACTCTATGGCCTCATATGGGTCTTTTTGCAAAAACTCACAATTATACATCATCACAACAAATTGACGATCCATAGGTGTTAGTCCTTCATAAAAATAACTCACAATACGTCAACTCTCATAACCATGGTGGGGGCAAAGGGCTTGTAACTCTTTGTATTTTTCCCATGCTTGGTATAAGGTCTCGCTAGCTTGTTGAGCAAATGAAGAAATTTGCTTCTTCAAGGCAGGGAAGTATTTGCTAAAAAAAAGTTGACTCATTTCACCTTATGTTCCAATCGAACATTGGTCTCAGCGAACACAGCTAACTTTTTGCTCTTTCTTTAAGTGAAAATGGAAAAAAATTAAGTCTGACTGCATCCGCCGTACCATGTTGATGTGGAAGGTTGCAACCACTTCCTCAAATTCTCTAATATGCACATATGGGTTTTCACTTTCAATTCCTTGAAAGGTGGAAAGAAATTGAATCATTCCCGGTTTAAGGCCCATACGTGGCATATTAAGTGGAAAAATAATGCATAATGGTATGGATGTACGCGTGTGATGAAGATAATCGTGTAGAGTTCTATAAGGTGCATCCCCATGCTCACTATCAGCAATGGTGCTGTGTAGTGTGGTGTTGGCGGCAATTGATGCAGTGTCAAAGATAGGGTTGAAAGATATTCAAACACTGTAAGAAGTCCTTCAGCCAATTCTCCATGCTCGCCTTGATTCATGCTCACAAAATACGAAAACAAAACTACGTCAGGAATGGAAAAATAACAATGAAGAAAATTAAATTAACTAAAGTGTAATAAATGAACGATGTCACCTTTTTTCAGTTAATCCCTTAGTTTCATGTACCATCTCTCTGACAATGGTGCCGAAATTTGATTACGTCCAACGAATAACGCTATAATTACAACACAGCTTCAGGGTGTCGATTCCACAAGAAAATAGTAAAAATGCTTAAAAGATAAAAAAGTGATTTTTTTAAAAAAAATCCCTGTCACGAGTTTTATGCAACGTGAATTATACTGCAAGTATATGGTATCAAGTTTTGTAATATAGTGACGAAATGGAAAATATTGAACCCACAGGAATTGATATTTGATTTCTACCTATTACTATAATTTTATAGTTTTCACTTTATTTAAACTATCAAAATTGAATCAATATTGTGATTTTAATCTAACGTAAATGGAATAAAAATGGCAAGTGAACAGAAACCAATTATAAAGAAGTTATCAAATTATGAAAGCCTAGCGAATTATTTCATCGCAATCGACAATGTTTTTTAACCTATGACATTAATTCAATCAAATTTTCTCAATTTATAGGCAAGAACCTTAAATTAATTATATTCCCCTTCTTGAGTGTCGAATAAAACCCATCTCTATAATTTAATTCTAATATTTCTATTCCGAATTAATATATAGAAATTATCGATGTACGTGGTTCTTAATTCATTCGTGTTTTCTCTCGAAATCTACGAAACCTAGGTTATGTTATTCTTGAATCGCACCTAAATTTCCCTCTCTCGAGTGCCGAAATTCACGTATTAATTCATTCAACTAGTGGCCAACTAATTAAAAGCATTACATACAAATAACACAAATAAATTAACCAAAAAATCCAAAAGAACTCAATATATAGGAATCAAAACACGTCTCAAGTCGATTAAATCGAACCGTAGATCTAAAGATTTAGTTCATAATTGAGATAATTGACATCATGAAATTAAACATAAATAATATGGATAAGAAGAAAGGATTTAGAAAAACTAATCATTTTGTCGATTGATTTCTCATCCAATTCTATCAATCGTCCCTTCCTCAATTGATTTCCTCAATGTTGTCTTCAGCCTTTTTCTCCTTCTAGCCGTCCATAAAAGTCCCTTTTTTGGTCTTCAAATGTGTATTTATAGTTCCCCAAAGTTGCAAGTCGAATTGGAGGTGGACCGGGCCGAAAATCTTTTGAAATCTCCTTTTTTTTCGTACCAGGGAAATGGCACCGTGGTGCCCAGAAATGGCGCCCCAACGCTAGCAACTCTGCTATTTTCTTTTCGCATTTGCGCCCACAATTCTGCTTCCTCTTCTAGTTGCTTTTCTTCTTTACTTAGTTTGCTCATCTTTTAGCCTCCTTTCCACTTCATTCTTCTCTTCCCTCATTTCCAATTCATGCATCCTTCCATGATCATTATCTTAGCTCTATTCCAAGCTCTAAACTACTCCATTTTCATCCAAGTTGTCTAACTACAAAACAACACGAACAACACATCAAAACGCTCAAAGTGCTCAAGAACAAACCAAAAATTACGATTTAAAGAAACTTGTTTAATGAGTTAAATACACTCATCAATCTCAAAATTTGTTTGTTCGAATGAAATTAAGATCGAGCCTTAGATATTGAAAGAATATATTTGTTCAAATGAAGTTAAAATCAAGTTTGAAAGAGTGAAGCTTTGGAATTTCCTTGGATTGGATAATTCAACATCAATGATTCACTTTTTATAACGCAATTAGAGATGATCAACCTAGTTTCTCTAACCGAAAAATATGTCATTTAAACCCATTTATTTAGTTGAATGGCCTGGTTTACAATCGTTTGACGAGGATTAAAATCAGATTTTTAACTCATTTAGCGGTGTAGCCTCTATTTATAACTCATTTAGCTGCTACAACATATGTTTTGTGGGGATCAAAATCAAATTTTTAATATATTTTTTTATAAGAATTAATGAAATGTGTACTCTAAAAGTTGTGGACACCATAAAATATATAATTGAAATTAATTGTTGATTTTGACTTAAATTAAAATCTAAATTTTAATCATGGCATAATATAAACCCTAAGTAGATAAGAATTCACGGATATTTTTCATGTAATATAGTTTATATTTATTACCTTCTAGTTTATTACATAGGGGCAATATAACTCATTCCCTCTCTCTGTTCTGTCTTGGCTTAATTATGTCAATGGTCACTCAATTTTTGAGTAATTATGCTAATTATCATTGAAGTTAATTTTTACTATAATAGTTATTAAAGTTTCTAACTGTTATGCAAATGACACTCGGTAAAGACAATAATATTAAATCTTAGGAGGCACCACAATGTGCCATCACATACGTTATTTATTATGTCAAGTCAACCAAATATATCGTTAAAAAAGCGTAAATTTACTATACGATTTAAGCCAAAAAAACCTGACTAAAACTAAAGTCACATTACGTTTTTCCATCCGAACGTTTTGATCCCAATTCCTAAATCCTCAATTCTCTATCTTAATGGTGCTACACATGATCAAATATTAACTTTGACTAAATGACTATTAGTATATCAGTTAGAAACTTTAGTAATTATAATAGTAAGAAAATAACTTTAGTAACCATTGGTGTAATTTCTAATAACTTTAGTGAATATTGGCATTATTTACTCATATTGGCATTATTCTACGAGGATCGAGATCAAAACGAATATGCATTGAAACTAGCAAGACGATTTTTACTTATTTTAATCAAGTCTATGATTAATTATGGTTAGGGTATACACAACCTAAAATAGGAACATTCCAAACATTTCATTTTTGAGCAAAAGTGTAGTTTGCTAATGACATTTGATCTCTCACATTTTAATCTATTATTTCAAAGAAGAAATATCATTGTCGTATTTGCCCCTTGATTTTTTGGAACACCTTTGACAGCCCTTGCCCACATTACCCCCACTCCACTGCCCCCCCACTATTGACTCCTTGGCCCACAAAATTTAATATTTATGTCTCTTTTTTTGTTTTGTTGGTGTGAATTTGTCTTCATATTCTACTAATTATGTTAATTTTTAATTCGTTAATCATTGTAGCTTTTATGATGTTAATTCTTTTTAAATTTAGTTGGTCCCAAAGAGTAAAAGGGATAGGAAGAAGACGAAGAATGAAAGAAAAAATAGGAGACGAAGAATCGGTAAAAATAATAAAATTATTAAATTAAAAAAAAAAAACAATCTGACTAGGCATGTTGAATATTTTATATTTAATATAAATATTATTGATATTTTAACAAGTTTAAGAGTAATCTGATGTGTTTAAAATGTGATGAAAACGCTTCGCCTTGAGTCTAAGCGGAAATTAAGCGGTCAACGTTATTTTTGACCGCTTAATGCTCGCCTAGGTGTGTCTAGGCGTTCCTAAACGGAAATTAAGCGGTCAACGTTGTCGTTGACCTCTTAATGCTCATCTAGGCGTGCCTAGGCGCGCCTCAAGC
>CAIGRL010208562.1:0-26325 GCA_903798325.1 Fraxinus xanthoxyloides | reverse complement strand
CATCTCTGCCTCCAAGGGGCTATCAACCCGTCCTCGTTTGCTTGATGGGCCAATACTGTTATCCACTTCCTCATTGCCTACTTCTTGACTAATATAGTCTTCGAGCTTTTCTTCTTGACAAACTATGTTATCATTACCTTTCACTGGGAGCCTCTCGATTATGGCTGTTTGGCTTTCTGCAATTTCAAACGGCTCAGAATCAAAGTATCGCCCTCGGATATTCTTCTGCTCAGACAAAGATTTCCTTTTGATTCCCCTCTTCCTTCTAGGATGGTGAAGCTTGCATTTAGAACCTTCAGGACAGATGCCCGTTGCTTCAAAAGCAGGACAGACATAGCTGTGTTTCTTCCGGCACTGCAAGTACAGAGATATGATCCATTCACAGGATTTAAGATTAGTGGTAGTGTGCATGTGGGTGTTGATAATTATAAACCAGAAAACGCTAGCTGCTGGTATCACTTCAGTGGAAAAAGAAGGCCCCCTCACCCAGGAGTTGTCATCCAACTCAGCATTTTTTTTCCTTTTTCCTTCTTTCAGGAAAAATATAAATATCTATACAAGATCATTCTAGCAAAGAAATTAGTGATGTCAATGTGTACTTTTCGAGTATCAGCAAGTTCAGAGATATGATCTTGGTGTTTGGCATGCATGCACCGCAAAGTATAGCGCACAAGGTTTTAACTTTTCTGTTTTTTTCTTTATTACCCTTGACCGATACCCAATCCTCCTTACCAAAAAGGCAAAGTGATCAAATAATGAGCTTGTGTGCGAGTTCGTGCAAGCAATGATTAAATCAGATACCAAACATGACAGTGCGCAAGGGATAAGATTGTGTGTGAGTGCATTTAGCATTGATTAAAACCAGATACAGGAAGCTGCAACACTCTATCAAGGACAGCAACCACCCCCCAACTTTACCCATTTCAACGATCCACCACAGCAGGTCAAAGATCTAAACTTCAAGAGAATATTAGAGGCAAAAATAAGCAATACCTCATTGCCATCAGCACAATAGCCTTTGAGAAAACTTTCACAAATAGAGGAATTTGGATTCACATTTACATGTCTATAAGGACAACTTTTATTAGAACATAACCCTGTTAAAAAAATTAAGTTAGCCTTCTGACCTTTGAGAACTAATTTAACAATCCATAAAAGAAATATATAATATAAAATAGAAATAAAAAATCACCACACACCTTGCAGAAAATATGAACAATCCTGCATTCTCTCCGGAATGACCTGTATGATATATCGAGTAAAGAAAAAAAAATGCAAAAGGCGTAAAAAGACTGTAACGAGTGTCATACTGATCAGGAATCACATCATACCTTGTGTGTCAATTTGCATTCAGGATTCAAGCATGAGCCCTTCAGAAATTTCGTACAGACTACGACTTTTGAGGGGTCGTGGATGTAAGGACACTTCCCATCATCTTTACTGCATTTCCCAAATCTTGTGAAAAACTGGCAGTATTTTCTCTTTCTGGTCAATCGCAATCTGGCAGTGTGCAAACTCCAACGAACTTTCTCGCTTGCGAGTATACGGGTTCGTTTCTTGGGGTCTCTAACCAGCTGGTTGCCATTTCCAATTCGCACATATCTACGCAGTATAAGGCACGTATCATAAACCAGTTTCTTAAAGACGTACAAGCTTATTCTCTTCTTAGTTTTCAACTTTCCAAAATTGTAAGTTCCAATGAGAATTTAAGTGTAAGAGAACTTACTCCTCATTTCCAATTAACAATCTCCTGGGAATATAAGAAGTTCTAATTTTCTTTTCAGATTCGAGAGCAACCGAGTTTGAGGGTTCATCATCTGCTGCATAAACATGATCAAGAATTAATAGAAGCACCAAAATTTCATATATGTCAATACATGCTCAGCTATAACCCTCTAAATTCAAGCCTTGCACAGAGCACTGCTAAGTTCTATACTCTGCATCCATTTGCCGTATCAACTACCACTTCCTTAAGAAAAACCAACTGTATTTCAGCAGAGCGTGGGGTGCATGGCATTCAACTGCATGGATGCTTCCACTTTGAGGCATAAATCAGTCATGCAGAGAAAGTACAACATACGAATATCCATGCGAGACAAGAGACATGCCCATTCTCCTTTAAATATTTTTCTTATCCAAGGATCAATGACACATTGGTGGTAAGTACAACTCTTGATTCTAGCATCGAACCGAACTGAGTGACGAAAAAGTATTCATTTAGACAACTCCAAATTTATTGGAATAAAGGCTTCATTTGTTTTTGTTAAATAAATTAGGGGGAAGAGTAAACGACAGTGCAAGAATTAACTAACTTTTGAGTTTAATTATACAAAAGCTTCAGCATCCGAATGCCGAATATGTTCAACTGATAAATTCAACAAACACCATATCTAATATAAGCAATCAATCAATAGCAACAAAAAAATCTTTTGACAAATCAAATGAATTATACTAGTAAAACTAAATAAACGATAATCTAGGAAGTAGAAAGCGAACGTGACACCAAAATCAGGAAAAATGATGTAAATGAATCAAAATCTACTCATTCTAGAAGTAATAACAATGCTATTTTAATGGTGACGTTTAAGTAAGAATGAAACAGGATGAAATGGACAGCGAATCAAAATGGAAACTCGCAAAACACCACCTGTAATCCTCTGAAGTGTTTTCCTTGTCGAATCCATTTTGTATCGCTCCGAACCAATACGAAATATCCGTTCTCCTGTTATTTGAATATATATTAAATTTCGTATACACTCTAATACAGAATATATGCTGGCCAACCCTCGTTAACACCCATATTCATGCTAGATATACAAATGATATCTAAAACTTCATTTTCCTCAGAATGTAAAAGTGAACGTGTTAACTGGATAAGAGAATGCCACACCAGGATTGCAGGCTGGCGTACCTGGACGCAGCTTTACACTAAGAACTGACTTACGCGAAACATGATTTTTGTTCTTCAAAACAATGGGAATAGCAACAGTCTGTTCTTTCTTCCTCTTCTCTACTGCAGCAACTGCTCGTGTAGCTTCCTGTAGAGGTATAAATAATATTATCACTTGCATAATTTGTCTTTCCCCTTGCAAAATATTGAAGTTCTCAGTCCATGAGCAACTATACTCAGCAAACCTCATTAGCTTTCTTAGAGTTTCTCTCAATTGACTTTGACCATTTCAAACTAGAGCCACCAACACTCAACACCTTGGAAATCCTAAGAGAAAATCCACGAGTTGATCTTGTATAGATTGCACCTCTCTTCCTTGATAGCAGTAGCTTCCGGCTACGCCCACAAAAAGGGAAAATAACATGGCCATGCATCATTGGTTTCACCCCAAAAAGAAACATAAATAATAAATCCATGAGGATTAGAAAAAGAGAGATGAAAAGAGCTGATTGTATACCCGATCATGGATAGGGAACCATCATTTGGCTTTGAACGAGAATTGTATATAAAATTTCTCCAGTAAGTAGCTCTTTTCCATGGAAATAGGTATGGCCGCACTTTCTGAAATCGTGCTGAGTTGTTACGTTTTCCTGATAAATGCGTATCAGGCAATTTCCACACCAATGAGAATTTAGAAGCTTTACGCGTCTTTGCAAAGCCTGAAAATTTTATTCCAGTTATATCTTGTCCATATAGTGATCACCTTTAAATTTACAACTGTTGTTTTATGGAACAAATTCTACAAATAAACCAAAAGAGAAAATAATGCTGTTACTACTTGAGGACAGGATGCAAGGGCAGGAAATGCAGTTACAACATAGAAGGTATTGATTCAATAACAACACTGTAAACATAATGATGCAGCAGAAGACAGTAATGGGCACCCCGTGAAGTATAATAAGATATATCACGCCACCAAAATCGATGATGGCCATTCATTTCAAAGCCAACCTCAAGTCCAAAGCTTCTAGAACAAAAGAATATCAATGGCCAATTTTCCTGGAAGCTGTGTGGAAATTATATGGAGAAATCGGACTGCTCAAGCTTCAGAAGCCGACTTTTGATGCAGAGAACTGAAGGGTTTACAAGCTATTACGAAGTTGAGCTCTTTTGGCTTATCAACGTCAGGACTGGGTCAAAAGGAATGCATAAGGAACTTTGAGAGAAAAATGAGGACACAAGGTGCGGGAACGAAAAGACAAAAGGGATTTGAGTGCACGATGGCAATATTTTTTCTTAGATAGCCCACTCCATACCTCTCATGCAGCAAAAATAACCAATCACAGAAGAAATAACTCTTTTCTGTTATTTGTTTTTCTATGTTCTTTGTAGGTGATTTCTAAGACATCGAGTAAGATTAGTAGTCTACACAAGCAAAAATGCAATAAGTAATAACAATCATGCCCCATTCAATCATTAATCCATCAACTTTCCAAGAGTGGCCAATAAGACAACAGTATAGAGCAACAGAGTGCATATTATTTCTAGTTCGAACATAAGCAAGATATTATGAACTTAAATCAACAAAATTCACCAAGAAAGTTAACTGACTGCCGCGTGCTGGCACTTATACCTGGATTGGTCCTTCTACTTTGAGGCCTGTTAGAATCAAAAATTGCATCTGCAAAGGCACCCTCCTTCGCATGATTTTCCAATGACGCTCTGACAAGCTGATTTTTCCTCCTCTTGTAGTAGCTATCAGATGATGATGCTTGGGTGGTCTTATCTACACAACAAATAGATGGATCTTCAGAATCAGAAGCTGCAACCAGTTGATATGATCTCCGTTTCACATATGTTATCTTCTTCCTCAAATTCACTTCATCAAGTGGACTCTGGCTATCTGAGTAATTGCCAGAACCAGTTCGGCATTCAGGAACTGCAGAAGATTTTATAATTTGCTCCAATGGATCCGAGGTTGTAGCAAAGCCGAGAGGATTTGCCACTGGCAATGATCTAGATTCTCCCAAGTTAAGAGCAGTGCAGTTCAATGATTCCTCACTAAATAAGGAAGATGTTTCAGGCCTTTCAGGAGTCTTTACTCCTGTTCTACAAAGACTTGGTGGTTCAATAGCATCAATCTTGTTCTCCGATGCTTGGTTCATCAAATTATCTTCACTTGAAGGACTCAGTCGATAAACTGAGAAACTCGAAGCATTAAATCCATGTGAAATATCAGATGGAGAAGGCTTCCTGACAAGGCTATTACCCTTACGAATATAAGAACTCGGAACATTTCCCACTGTCTTGTGCACTTGACTCTGAGGAAGAGGACAGGATTGTAACTTCGGTTTTGGGACCACAACGGAGGAGTTACCAGTTCGATGCCATGTTCTTGATTTTGTAACATGGGCTGAAGGGATTGCACTCTTTGAAGTGTTAAAACTTAAGGCAGGATGACCAGGAAAAACCCTAGGGACAGCAGAAGTAGGTTGGTTCTTACTCAAGTTAGATATACCAAGTATAAATTTTGAATTCTGCTTTACTTTAGTGTTTTCCTGAGGTAAAGAAGGTGATGTCTGAGGATTAGTTTCTAAATTATCCGATAAAGATGCCTTCTTTGGTGACGTCCTGAGTAAAACTGATGCAGGATAAGCAGCAGATGCAACATTCTCCAAAGATGTATCTTTCCCACACACCTTTTCATCTGTTAATTGGATGGTTGATGCTTGGGAGTTTTTTAACAAACACAAGTCTGGGTTAAAAAGCAAATCTTCAGTATAATTCACACCGGATGTCATATCCTGGCCAGAGTCCATTAATTCTTCCCCAGAGCTGGTCACAGAGAGATCATTTCCATCAGCGCATAAAGATGAGTTGTTTGGAACAGACGCCAAATCATCCTTCACAAGCAGATAATTTTCATTTCTATTATCACCGTCTCCCACTGTCTTGTTCATAGCTGGAGCATCAAATATTTTCCGACTAATAGCAGCTTCCATATCTGCAGTGTCACGTTCATGGGTGGCTGCTGATGCAACTATTGGAATATCTTCTTTATGATCAACTCGCTTTTCAGGTAGGCTGGGAGAATTGCAGTCGATTTTTGAACAATCCATCGTAGGGTCACCTCCAATTGAATCGGTAAGAAATGATTTTTCTCCCACACAGATGTCAAATGGGGTGTCAGTCTGAGTCAAGCAAGGTGATAAGCAAATAGATGAACTGTCATGAATCGAAGATGGCTTAACTAGGCATTCTGATTGTATAGTACCCTTGCGACCACTTGAAGGAGCTCCCACCACTAGTGAAGCTGTATCGGCAGCTTCAGGTCCTCCATACACTTCAGAAAGTGAAGTGCAAGACAATACTGGGGAGAAGACTTTCCTCTTACTGTAGTCAGGGAATGAGGCATTCGCAACAAGATCAAGACCGTATTGGACCAAAACTTTGACTTCAGACGGTCCTTCAATTGATTGGTTTCCATCCCTGATGTTGTCCCTTTGAGAAGGGACGTCAACTTCTACAGCAGAAATAATATCCTCCACCAAAAGTCCCATTTCTTCATGACCTACAGAACTATCTACATCAACAGGCATCTTAGTTGTCTTCGGAGAAGAAAGAGCCATTTGAACGTCCCTAGTATTAATCTTCCTGTTGGTTTTGGGTGAATGATCAATACTTGAGGAAGCAAGAGGACCATTTTCAAGTGATATTGTAGGGCCATACTTACATGACTTCCTACCAATGACATCTCCATGAAAAATGTCAGATACAGCTGTGTTCCCCGGACAATCTATAGAAAGAAAATTAGTACCGCTGGCAGTACCTGAACTAAAATTTAATGGACCAAGAACTCCATCTTGGGGCACAACATCCTGGTTTGAAATGGAATCCTTGGAACCAGCATCCATAAAGCTCGCATGACAACTAGTAACCTTCTCTGTCCTTTGGGTCAATTCACTGTCAGACTCAGAAGCACTAAATATGTCGTGGATTTTTGAAGCATATGCATCTCCCTGAACCTCGTGAATCCTGGTTTCATCGGGTCTTATCAAGCCAGAAATATCACGATCTTCAATTGAAACTGTAACCTTAGAAGGTCCTCCCATAGGACTGTTGTCCGATGATATTAGTGCATCCTGAAAAGGCTGCTCACTAACATCATCCACCATTTGAGAGCCAGAAATGGTATGAGAGTCGATATCACTCATCTCCATATTCAATACAGAATGAACTAATTTGTCCAAGTTATCGGCATGCTCACTGAAGCCCAATCTGTCGGCATGAATATCATTCTCACAAATGACCATTCCATCAGCAGGACTTGCATCCTCGTTAATTCCCATTCTAAAAGCATGATCAGTGTCCTTGGCAACCAATAATCGCTCTGCATGATCCATGTACTCGGTAGTTACATCGTCAGCCAGACAAGATGTAGCAGAAAACATATTCAAGCTGCTTTTCTTTGTCTTTGAATTAGGTATAAAGTGATTACTAGAATCAATGTCAGTGCCATCTTTCTTTGAAACTATACATTCTAACTTTTCCTCGGCTTTGCAAATATTTACTTCATTTGAAGAAGACGGCAAAACAATATCAGGCTCCATGCCAGAACCAGCAGAAGTGATATTCCCCTCTGAAATTGTAGCATCCTCATCTAGCAGTGAAGATGCAGATGGACTATAACCACAAGTATTCCCATTAATGATCTCAACAGTATCCTTTGTCAACTGTGGACTAGATTCAGATACAATCTGCTTATTTAGTTTCCTCTTTTTTCTCACTCTGTGGACAGGTGCTCTATCAGAACCATTGCTATTGCCATTCTGATTGAAATCCATACCTTTCAGAGATCCCTTGTTGGCAGCATTGTCTCCCAAATAGGTGGGATTATTATCATTTGCACTTCCACTCCCAGATATGGCAACCTTTTCTTCTGACCCTTTTGGGGCTTTATTGGGATCAGATTGAAAATCTAACTTGCATGAGGAGATTGCACTCAATTTGGTCAATGGTGAACCAGACATACTAGTGGCTTTCCTAATATTCCTATTCCTAGGCATTAAATCCCTATCTGACTCAAGAGCCGGACTCGATGACGCGACAATAGCCTTAGCCACAAGTGCATTCGACTTAAACGAAACATCAAGCTCCACTGGATTCCTCTCTGTCTCCTTCTCCCTCTCTCGCCCCCTCTCCCTCTCTCTTTCCTCCTCCATTTTCCTTTGTGACGGCACAAAACTCTCTTTTTCCTTCCCCCTAGAACTACTACTACTCAGCTCTTTCGGAAAGTGATGATGCTCATGGACTCCTCTATTCCTATTGCTAGACTTTCCTAATTGAATCCTAAGTAAAGCACTCTTTTTCTGCACCTGCTTCTTAGGCGACCTAATAAACTCTTGTACACTTCCCCCTCTTCCCAACCTACCCCTAAATCTAGCCAAAGAATGACCCTTCGCAGATTCCTGATTTAATGAAACCCTATCATTGACATTATAATCCCATCTCCTGTCATCATCCCTCACACTGTAGGACTCATGACCCCTTAATGGGTCTGTACTAAAATCTCTCTCTGATCGCGATCCAAATCGCTTTGGATATCTCTCACTATCTTTCCTATCAAAATCAAAATCAAAATCAATTATTTTTCTCCCATCTCGGGGGAAACCTCGGTCCCAAATAACAGGCATATCATTTTTATTATCTCTATACCTCTTCCTGATATTATCAACAAAAAACTCATCTTTGAACATAGGGTTTTGATCTTCACAATTATCAAAGGACCGAAAGTGAAAGTTTTCGCGGGCCAGAGGAGGAGGTGGAGGGGGTTGTAGCTCAGTCCATCCCCCAGGGGGTAGGAGTGAAGGTAGCTGATGAGGGGGTGGAGGTGAGAAAGGCCGATCGAATTCGTAACGATTGGATCTTTCTTCAAAGGAACGGGGTCTACGGTGATGAGGGTCGGATAGAGTAAAGTGAGCGGGAGGGGCTGGAGGAAGAGGGCTGTGTGGGATGTGATGTGGTGGTATCGGAGGGAGAAGATGATGTGGCGGAGGAGGTGGAGGACGAGGCGGCGGCGGAGGAGGTGGAGGAAGGTGGTGTTGGTGAAAAGGAGGCGGCGTGAAATTCGTGAGTTGGATGACGTTTGCGTACCTAGAATTATGATGGTGGTGGTGGTGGTGGTGGTGGCGGCGGAACGGCGGCAGATCCATTGTATGCGGTGGCCGACGGCGGGGGATTGTTTTATTAGTGTGTAGTAAGTCGGATTTTTTTGGGTCAAACCTTTTCCATCTAAGGGAGGCCAGTTGCGCCTTATTTAAGGAGTCTTTTTTTCCCCCTTTAAATTGTTAATTTAATATTTTGTGCTCCAAAATTGAGAATCTATGAATATTCCACGCGTCTCATAATAATATTATTTTGATAATAATAATAATAATTCATGATAATTGTAAATATGTGATTTATTTATATATATAAGTTAAAAATATTGTTAGTTGATTTTTCAAACTAGTGACTGAAGTTTCATTTTTATTGGTAATTGAAAATGATGTGGAGAGTGTTAACAGAATTCATGACGGTTTCCTAAAGTCAGTTTACTCGTTAATGTTGTCGTTCATCTCCGGCTTAACAAATAGGCTTTTAAATATAGGCTTTGTTTGGAGGAAATTTTCATTGATTTTATGACTGTTGCAAACTCACTTACAGTTGAAATTGTTGACCATCTATCTCTGAGGTGGGTCCCAGCTAACCCAAAAATGGTCTAAAAAATGTCAAACAAACGGTCAAAATTATACTTTTAATTTCCTCCAGACAAGCACATAGTCTTTTCAAATATTCAAAATTTAGTTGGTGGAAGTGCATTTACGATTGCACCGTTATATAATTTTTTATCCATTTCGATTCAGAACCACGCTTCCCGATTGGCCAACCCCATCCCTATTTATCAACAAGACTAGACGATACGTGACGGGACGAAATCATGCCATTGCCATCCTAGTTCAGATGCAAAATCAATCTCTCGGTACAATTTTACTTAGTTATAATATTTAACAATTCTGTTTACATAAAAGTCCTTATCGATCAATTATAATCGTTGAACAAAAATATATAAGATACGCGGAAACTAAATGGAATGCATAATATAATGAATGTCAATTAGGAATTCCCTTCTTCAATGAGAATTCTCAAGACAAATCAAGTATGGTAGAAACGATGATTATGATAAGGAATGAACAAAAAAAAAGTTAAATTAATATCATGTTGTTGGAAAAAAAAGAATTAATCGTATACATACATAACACATGCTCGAGATCTACCCGTCAATCGTAAGAATATATTATGACAAATTCTAAAATTACAAAAGATAATTATTAAATTGTTGTCACCGGCTTGTGATGACAAAATACGGACACATCTTCCTTGGTGACAAATTTTCGTAATACAACAAGAAACTTGATCAACATTTTACACTTATGGGATGTACCTATAATTTTCTACCAACCAAAACAGGTCAAATGTTTTTAATATTGAAATTGATCAAATGTTATGGCTATAAAGGGAAGGAGGAGGGAACAGGCACACCCACAAACAAACCTCTCATCCATGCCCATCAACTCAGAAAAACAAATTTACAAAGGAATCACACAAACAGAATTTTGCTAATGTAACAAATTTGGTTAGTCGAAGCTCGAGGATCGGCTCCACCTTCCTCGCAAATAATCTTCTGAAGAAACACTTTGCTCGATGCTGCTTATAGAGAGAGAATCTTCCTCAATGCCCAGCAGTGCAAGGATAAGATGGGATTGGAGATTTGATTCTGAAAAGGATTCGTCCTCCAATGCATAGGGTCCTTCCGAGGCATTAGCTTGCTGCCTGACTTCGGACCCTTCTGAAGGAATTACTTGTAACCTCGCCCACTTAAGCATCTCGTTGTCACCTTGCAGGAGCTTCAGAACCTGCAATCGATAAGAATTCATAACAAGTGTTCATCTTTAGAAAGAAAATGTATGTGCCCGTTCGTCTGCAAGTAAACAAAGATGGTATCACAAAAATTCTTCAAGCTGTTACAGTGGATCAATAATCAACCAGCAAGAGGATGTGGAAAACTAACATCAGAGGAAAACTAACATAAATGCCTGCGAAGAAAGTAATACCCAAAAACATTAACTTGGACTCAGTTTTATTTTTTGACAAAAGGATGATAACCAAATGTAAAACCAGTGAGGAGCCATACTTTAGTTGAAGTGGATAAAGCTGAAAGGGTTCGAAAGAATTTGCATTTGGGACATCAAAATTTCGGTTACACCATAAAGATTAAGCACAAGCATAGTCAATTACAAGGGATTTCTACATAGTACTGACCAGGGTCATGTGGGGCCTAGCTCGGGGTGCACGTCTGATGCATAGTGCTGCAGCTAAAACCATCCTCTCCATTTGTTCTTGATCATAATTACTACCCAAATTTGGGTCCAGTAGTTGGATGAACTTCCCAGAACTCAGAATTGGCTTTGCCTGGAACCATGAA
This sequence comes from Fraxinus xanthoxyloides, assembly GCA_903798325.1. Classification (NCBI taxonomy): domain Eukaryota; kingdom Viridiplantae; phylum Streptophyta; class Magnoliopsida; order Lamiales; family Oleaceae; genus Fraxinus; species Fraxinus xanthoxyloides. The sequence goes on along the minus strand of CAIGRL010208562.1, from coordinate 14,911 downwards.
GTATTTTGTCAAAGTTATGATCAATTAAATGATTACAGAATGCTTCAATAAGCACACGGGACATACCCACATAACCAGGCTCTCTTGGCCCTTTGGTCGATCATTGCTGATGGGCATTTTTCCCGACAGAAGCTCAAGAAGTACCACGCCAAATGCATAGACGTCAATCTTGTAATTAACTTTGCCGTACATGAAATACTCTGGAGCCAAGTAACTGTGGTGGAATAAAACGTTACCAAACAACATTTAATGACTTCATCGCATGTTTGGTAGGGATATTCATATAGTACAAGGCGAAAAAAGGGAGCTAAAATCTTCAATAAGATCGAGTCCTAACCTATGAAGTATTGTATACCAAACATGCACTTAGCATATATTCCATTTTCTTAATCTGAATAAGATTTCAAGGTGTGAATTCACTGACCCAAAAGTTCCTGCAACATCACTGCATGTTATGTGCGACGAAGTTGTTGATGCCCATTTAGCAAGTCCAAAGTCGGAAAGCTGAAAATAATAAAATAATGATAAGTCGTCAACTTTTAAAAAGTGACAAATGAAATCCTCATCTGATTATTACAGCACAACCTGTGGCTCAAAATCATCACATAGTAGTATATTTGATGATTTAATGTCCCTGTGAATAACAGGTTGAGAATCTCTGTTGTGAAGATAATTCAGTGCCTCGGCTACACCAACGGCCACCTTATATCTCTCGTTCCACCCAAATGTGAACGGTTGCTTTCTATTACCTGACTCAAGAATTGTGGTTTCCAGAGATTATATTAATAGGAAATCAAATTTATTTATACCAATTTAAAAATAAAAAAATTAGTTGATAAATGCTTCTATGGTATAGCGTACCGTGAAGGTTCTCTTCGAGGCTTCCTCTAGATAAGTAATCATAAACCAAGAGAAGATGGTTGTCCTCAAAGCAGAATCCAAACAGCGAGATGATATTTTTGTGATGTAAAGCAGTGATAATTTCGATTTCCAAAGCAAACTCTTTTAAAGCATCTTCCCTCAGCTTTAAAATCTTTACAGCAAGCTCCTTCCCGTCAGGAAGAAGTCCTCTATAAACCTGACTGCTGCCTCCTTTGCCTATCATATTCTCTGAGATTTTCACACGAATAAATCACATAAGTCGACTAGGATACTTAAATTGAATCTCAAGATTAATCTCGTACATATATAGTCGGAAAGATAAAAACCTGGCACGAAATTGGATGTTGCAGAGACAAGTTCACTGTATTGAAACAATCTGCAGGTTGCCGAGTACTTATCGTGAAAACCCTCCAGTTCTTCTGGTAAGGGCCGTGATATGCAATCTGCTGAGGATGGAGTAGAAACAGTCTCATTTCCAACTGGGACGATTGCTCCAGTTTCTCCATGTAGTTCAGAAGATCGATCTTTTTCACCGTCAGAATCACTATTTGTTCTAGTTGAATTCTCGATCGACAAAAAGTATCTATTGGGAAGCCGCATTGCCCATTGCACTACAGAAATTTGCCTTACAGGGCAGTTAAATGAAGTTTTCCTATTCGATAGGACGGCTCGGCGAAGAAGAGGCCAACCAGGTCTCAGTTCAGGCAATTCTCCTAACAACAATGAAATCGAACTAGATTCTGCCTCTAACTTCTGTACCGGTAATATAGCCAATGAATTCTGTCCATTGTCATCAAGTGAAGGATCGTTCTCTGATTTGGCACAGGAATTATCGGGTGCGACTGAATCGAGTGAGCAAATGGAACACTTCCCCTGAAGGGTACTTTCAGTGTATCGAGAGACGACTAAGGCCAAATCTGATTTAGCAAAAGTATTTTGATGGCCATCATTTAGTACTTTAACATTCTTGGTCAATGATCTCTGAATGGCAGTGAGTAAACCATTGCGACGATGATTTTCAGTTTCTGCTCAAACAAAAGCGAATTGAAAATGTAAGGCTTCTGATAGAATTCATTATATGCTGATCCAATCATTAATGGAAATTAAGAATACCTTTCGTGCTAACACAAGATGCTGAAGAGGAATCTCTGTGAAATACAACTTTCCCATTATTGACAGCGAAAATCGAACAATCCTTGGGCAATTTCTTCGCACAGTATTTAGCAACAGAGGCAGATGACCGAATACGATGATTTCGAGCATTCCCTACTATAACGTCAGTTGCACAGTAGGAATTGGCCTCTCGAACAAGAATTTTCCGAACGGAGTAACCTCGGCAAATCTTTAGCTTTAGATCCACCTGCAGCATCACCAGTTAAATCCCGACTCTTTGAACTTAATTCTCACTCATAATTGATGATTCAGTCTTAGGAATTAAATTATTTTCTTATTCTTGCCAGTGGAACAAGAGAGAGGAGAAAATCTATAAAAGCAATAAATGGAAAATAAAAGCACGTGGGCTCGACTGCATGAGAGAACAGATCCACCGACAAAGCTCATTAGATTTTTACTAAAACTATCAGTTCCAGAAAAACTGATCAACTGTTACATTTCAAGAAATTACATGGATCCCAAATGAAAATTGACACAGAAAGATTGAAAATTGTGAAAGAAAATTACCTGTTTCAGATTGCAGAAACCTTCATAAACTGCAAGAATGGAGTCAAATGCTTTAACAAGAGAGAGCAGAGATGATTTACCATCACGATCCACAATTTCTGCACAGCCCAAATCAATTATTTCACTAAATGAAAATTCAGACAGAAAAAATCTTTATTTTGCACATATTTTCCTGAAAATAATGATAATCAAGACTTTGTACTATGTTTGGCCCAGAAAATTGCAAGAAAAAAAAATCAAATTTAAGGTTTCAATTCAAACCCATTTCACCAAATTTCCCAAAATCCAAAGAAAAATCAAAACTAAAACAGCTCAAGCCTCAATTTAGAATGCAGCTAATACAAAACTCTGAAGCATGCATATTTGCACAGAACCTTACCGTTGTTGTTGAGAACATGAAGAGCAATGACCCGATCACCGTCCTGAGCGACTTTCATGAGAGCCCACGTCAGCAATTCCTGGCTCTGAGCATTCAACTTCATACCCACCACCACCGTCCGGAAGCCAGAGCTATCTTCTCCGGCAACCATCATCTGAGTCATTTTCTTGAACAGAAATTCAGATTTCCAAATTCCTTTTTCTTCACTGCAAATTTTGTTCCCCTCCGTCGGGAATTGTGAGAACCCATTTGGAGCAAAGGGTCATATAAAGGGCTGGTCAATTGTGCAGGCCGTATAAAGTTAGTTGATTTTGGTTTGCTTTTCAAGTTTTTGCTAGCAGCAGTCAGTAGTCAGAACCAGAAAATTAGATGGGGTTGGCTCAAGATATCATGACGAACCATGTTTTTTCAGTTTGAGACTGGAAGAGTGGGATCCACTTGGGGCTTGCAGGTTACTTGTGCCATTACCATCAACAAGCATCCCAGCAGCCAAAGGGTGGGTATGGGTGGAATAAATTTATTGAAGGTTCACAACCTTTTATAAATACGGATTATGCCGGAGAAACACAACATTTTACACTGTTACACGAGGATGATCATTATGGACACCCGACACCCCCTATTGGAGGGGGCTTTATTCGAAAGTTTAATCGCGCGCGTGTGTGTATATACATATATTTGTGTATCAGTACCGCGCGCACAGTTTTAAATTGAGGACATGAGTGCTATACTTACTAAAATTTGGAGACCACAGAGGAATTTATCCTAAGCCCCTCTTTGGTTTAGCTCAAATTTTCATATTTATAGTGAATTTTAATAAAAGTTCATAAATTGTATGGTTGAAAAAGTTGATAAGTCGTAGATCCCACGGAGGGACTGAAAATGAGTTTGGAAAAAAAAAAAACGAAGCTTTAAAAATAGGAGCTAAAAGACCAAGGGAGGGAGTGGAATAGATTTGTTTAATTTGCCAATTTTTTGTTTCAACAGATAATATTTACTTTATTTTTTATTTTAAAATGTTGAAGGTTTGTGTCTGATATTTAATCATCTAACAACTTTTGAAGATATCTTAATTATCTTTTCATTTGCTTTAAAACTTAAACATCACCATCAATATGTTTTTTTCTAATTAATATAAAGTCACCTCAAATGATTTAAGAGTTGAGGAAAAGCTTTCATGAGATTTTATCAGTTCAATTTTGCAAAAGTAATTTTTCATCAGTATAACTCTCGACTTAAAATCAATCATCTAAACTTTTTTTATCCTCCCTTGATGAGAGTGAGAGTAGTGGTTGACAAATTGTAATAGGAAAAATTTGGAAATAAATTTTCTCCTAGGACCAACTTTCTAGGGGATAGAGGGCCCGTGCCCTCTCCAATCGGGGACATCATGTATCCATTATGGTACTCTCTATATACACAAATCATAATCTCAAAATAAAGGCCTCAATTATAAAATTATTTAAAATAAAAATAGAGTAGGACACAACATAAATATATAAATAAATACTTTATATAAGGCAAGTCACTAGCCGATCGTAGAGATATTAAATGGGACGAATCGAGCCACTTGGCTAACTTATCATCAAGCTCAACTTAACTCGACATGCGAGCCGACTTACTTCACTGAATTATAGTCCAATTCACTTCACTCCACGAATTCGCTCATTAGTGAGATGACTCAACAAATTATTTCTTTTACTGAAATTGCTTTTTTCACTCACTTATGACACGAGCAGCTCGCACAAGAAATTATTAGTTCGTTGTGGTTCAAGGACTAATTATTTGTGATTTCTAAACATTTCGATCCTATAATTGTTTGCATTCTCTATATCCCGAATCCACTAATGTCTATATTGGAAGGACAGTGTAATCCAAAATGTGGGACCTCACCTTAATTATTAGTGTATACATGTGAAAATCAGATTATTCAATGGCGGTCCACAATAAGTTTATGTTTTGTCGCATACTATATTAGAGATGACAAAAAAATTTATCCAATTATGTTCCCACGAGACCCCGTCCCGATGGGTTGGCTTGGTCGGACGGTGAGGGGATCGTCGTCCCGTTTCAGGTCATGGGGGCGGGGGCAAAAAAATTCATCCAACTCTACTCCGACGGGACCCCGTCCCGACGGATTGGCGGGGCGGGGATCATCGTCCCGTTTCAGGTCACGGAGGCGGGGCGGCAAAAAAATTCATCCAACTCTGCTCCGACGGGACCCCGTCCCAACGGGTTGGCTTGGCGGGGGCGGGGCGAGGATCGTCGTCCCGTTTCAGGTCACAGGGGGCAAGGCGTGAAGAATAAAAAAGAACTAATTACAAATTAAAAAAAATAGTTAACTGAAAAAAATAATAAAATAAATAGGGCATGCTTGCTCCCCCGACCCCTCCCCCCTCGTATCTAAGATGTGGGGGTGGGAGGAGGGTGCGCAGTCCTGAACCAGCCTTGTTGCTATATCTATACTACACCTTCATGTCCCTCGTCCCGTCACGCCTCGAACTCGTTCCATTGCCATTTCTATACTATCCATCCATGCCTCGTGTGCCGGTTCGTCCTACATTATAAGCAAAATATTATCTTAATTCCACTTGATTAGGAAAGCATGTTTGGTTACTTATTGCATAAAAAAAGGTGATTGTACTAAAAGTTGATCAGAAAAAAGGCTGTTTGAGACAGTGAATAAGCCCACGTGATTACCAAAAGTGTGAAAGAGGAGGAATCTAGCCAGTTAAGCCACTGCATGCCCTTGTTAAATAAATAAATACATGTTGATTACTGTACGGCTTTGAAACCAATTTATTGGAAACGAAATGAAATTATAAATACAATATTAAATAAAGATCACAAGCTCACAAGAATAATTTAATTTGTATAGTAAAAGAGATTTCACTAAAATATTAAAAAAAAAAAAATTGTGTTTACAATTTGTCTAACTAATCATGGGGATAAACAAGCCTCCAATAAGGTCAGACCAACCTATAATGAAGTTAACAACTATAATGGGGTAAAACCAATCAAACTAAATTGTAGAAAATAGTCAAATATATATGAAGAAATCCAAACCCTAGAAGTGAAGTTGTAAATAAAATAGAATGATCAAAAGTTTCCTTATCTTGATTTATTTAACTCCAACACAAATTTGAACTCTCGATAAGGCTTTCAAATAGATTTTCAACTAGATTTTTCTAAATAGATTTCGAATAGGATTCCAAAATAATTCCAAGTAGAATTCATCCTAAGTCGAGAATTTAATTAGAATTCTCGTTCATCTTCAAAATAGTATTTGGATCATACTTTAATTCTAATAAACTCCACACTGACATGAATTCCACTACAATGAGTAAATTCCAAATATTCTTCACCTTAAGACAAACTCCACTACAATGAATGAATTTCAACTCTTCAACAAAAAAAAAAATGAAATCTCCATCAAAATTTTCAACAGAAATATTCTCCAAAAACTCTACCACCCACCTAAGGGTAAAACTCAATACCTGAATAATAACAAAATTCCAAGAAATTCCTTGGACACCAAAGTTGCTCGAATCACGAATAACAAAATCAGCGTGATTGATAATCACCAAACAAGCTGAAATAAGCCCTATAACAAAATCACCACACAACACTTCAATGGAAAGCTCTAGACTAGAATCAAAACTCTCAACAGTGAATGAAGCAAAAACAACTAAATCAGCATTATTGTACCTATGTGGAGACTTACGAAAAAAAAAATGAGTTTGTTTCTAGTAACTGAATACAATGGCACCATCGATAATGGTGACAGAGCGGCATTACCCATAACTTCTAAACTCAACTAAGATACATTCTTCAAATAAAACCCCAAATTAGATTCCAACGATGCATAATGAAACTCCAAATCCACCTTAGTCCTTAAACTATGCCGATCCATCAAAGATTCTATATAGCATTGCAAGACATATAAAAAAAAGTGTTCCTTCACAAACCTTCAGGATTACACCTTCATCAATATACTTATATCCATTTGAAACAAGGGTACCCAATGAAATAAGATTTCTCTTCAAATCTGGAACGTCTATCATTGCATCAAATATATTCACTCTCCCATCAAATAACTTTATTCCGACCCTAGATCACATTTCGAAATTGTTTCATATGTTGAAAACGAATCCCAGTTAGGATACATAAGTGCAAGCTATATCAAGAATCCAATAATTTTTGGGTTTGAAGTAGTAGTCATAAATAAGTAAAAACGCTCACCATTACTGTGAAAAGTTTCAACAATAGTTTCACCTGAAGTATCTAATTTCCTTTTGAAAAGCTGCAATCAAATTTTCTCTATTCTACAGCTTATAACAATCTTTAATTAAGTACCCTGAATTCTAGCAATAAATTTTGAAGTTAGGCCTTAATTTGTCCCTTGCACAACCACGATCAAGAACAAGCCCATTTATCTTCTCCTTTGGATATAGAGCATCATAAACTTTTTCAATGCTGAGATCGCAACTACATAAGATCGTGTCTTTAAACAATAAATATTAGTGGGAAAAAACATAACAAATCAATCCTATATAAGCGAGCATCGCTCGCCTTCTAGGTGCTCGCCTTCTAATTTGCCACAACAAAAATCATCTGATGCGATCCAATAGCAGAACATCAAATTTCATGATTGCTATCACAAAAGATCAAGATAAGTTTTTTAATCTTGATCAAAATCTCAATCTCTCAAGAATTTCCAAGTCTTTTGCTCTGATATTAGTATGTTGTAAATGGAATGCTCTGATACGAGTTTGTTTATTTCATGGAAGATATGAGATAATTTCAGTAACAATTTGTTGAAGACGATACAAGACTATAGTCATAATATAAAATAAAGATCACAAACTCACAAGAAGAATATAATTTCCAAAGTAAATGAGATTTCACTAAGGGTCCGTTTGATTGGCAAAGGTGATACGACTTTTCAAATCCATGTAAGTTGGAAAATAAAAACACAAGTACCTTATAAGAATGCATTTTTCACGAAATTGACAAAAAATAAGTTTAAAGTGGTTGTACCTTGAAATTCGAATTCGAATTCCATTTCCATTTTCGTATCAAATAGTTAAAGTAAAAATTGAATTCCTCGGATGTGACATTTTTCATCAAATTTAAACTAATTAAATGGACACTAAAATGAGGATAAACAAACTTTCAATAAGATTAAACCATCCTACATTGAGGTTAACGAACGATAATGGGGTAAAATCAATCCAACTAAATTGTAGAGAATAGTCAAATATATATATAGAACAATTCAAACCGTAGAAATAGAGTTGTAGATGAAATAGAATGTCCGAAAATTTCCTTATCTTGATCTCTTCAAGTGCAACATAAATTCTAACTCTTAATAGGGTTTCCAAATAGAATTTGAATTAGAGTTTGTCAAATAAATTTCGAATATGACTCTAAAAGTATTCCAAATAGAAATCGGGTTATACCCTAATTCTAAAAAATGTAATTACACCATTTGACAATAGATAGTTAAAGTTGATCAACACTATGGGTGCGCTTGATTGTGAATATGAAATTTGCATGGAAAGAAATAAATTTTAAATAATTTAATTGCCCAGAACTTATTTGTATGTAAATTATTAATTAAATACGTTTGATTGATATATTTTTTAACTCGGAAAATATTATATTTGTCCATTTTTTATTGGTGGGTCAATGAAAGTGAGGGAATAAATTAGAGAGAAAAAGAGATAGTGAATTACATGGAAAATAAAAACCACATTTCCCTATAGAAAATATTTTCATTATTTTTTAGAAAAATATGGTCACATGACCAAAAGTTGAAAAATATTTTCCATATAAAAAATGACACTTTTCATGAAAAATAAAGTCAATCGAGCACACTATAATTTAGACATTGCGTGAAGTTGATTATTTGAAAAGTAAGAAAAAATTATAGGTCCACGTAAAAATTTATTTTATTAAAAAAAACATCAGATTGAAAATAAATTTAAGGAAAAAATAACTTTGAGACAAGACAGGGCTCCTAGGATCACCAACCGGATTGAAGCAAGTCAAAACAACTAAATTTTTAGGTCCACTGCAGGTTGTATGTAAATTCTAATACTTCGGCTTGACATTTAGGTCCACTGCTTGTTGTCCAAGTCATCAATCAGTATAATATTCCAGGCTAAGAACACATAATGCTGGAATGGTATCAGAATGGTGCACATTTTCAACTCAATGATTTGTTCTTTATCCTTGGTGCTTCTGGATCTCTCAATTGATGGAAGTCAGAATAAAAAAACTTGAGTTCTTTATTCCATTATTTTTTGGTAAATTGACATCTAAATTCTAATATATTGGCTTAATATTTTCAACTCTGATCCCTTAAGTATCAAGCCACTGATGACATGTTCATACAAACCAGTTTCGACTGCAGAAATTCATGAGGCAATTACACCACTGAAAGTTCACACAACACCAAGTTCCATGGAACCTTCAATGTTCATATTCTATTTTTGTCTCGTGTCATCACTCTCGAGCTCTTTGTTAGGTTTTTGATGTTGTAATTGGAAATTCTATAAATAAAAAGAACTGAACTGTAATTTGAATAAAAAGTCAATAAGTAATGTGCAAATAAGTAAAGTTTAGGTTTTTAGGTCTAGGATTCGAGAATGACAAAAGAATGAAAATAAGACATGGATTTTCGCTAGACTGTCACTAAGGATTGACTTGACTTGAGCCACAGAGTTAGCCAAAAAAAATTTATATCCCGATTTAAATGTTTTTTCCCCAACCCATTACTTTCCTAACCTACCTATAAATACCAAAACACTTTTAAATATGATTTCACAAGGTTGAACATTGAGAGAGCTTCATCTGTGAGATATTCTTCATATTTTGTCTTTCAACCTTCGTCCATTGATATTGTTTTGGTGAAAAAAACATCGTCCACATAATCCAAATACTGAACCTGTCTTTCCTCCACATCTGTCAGAGTTCTAAAGATCGAGGAAAGTTGACAAGAGTTCCACTCTATGAAGAACAAGGTGTTCTTTGTTGATCTACGAGAGATAAACGATTCCGCAAAATTAGGAGTGCTGCAGGGTAGCAGATTCCAAGGAGAGCTTTGACGAATTGCAGTAGAGGATTGGTGCAGGGGAGCACGAATGCTAATTGCATGACTGATTGCAGGATCAACAATCATATGCATTTTCCTTTTGCTGCTTTTCTACAGGATCTTCTTTATGAAGTCAAAAAAGATACAAGGTTCTTCAACCACTTAGGCTATCTCATTCGATGGCCTCAATTCCTACTATGACCTGAAACGTGCAACAAATAATTTTAGTAGCGAAAACTTGATCGGAAGTGGGAGTTTGGGCAATGTGTACAAGGGCATTTTTCATGATGGAACTGTTGCAGCAATAAAAGTCTTTAACATGGACCAAATTAGAGCTTCCAAAAGCCTTCTAGCCGAGTGCAATGCCTTCAGAAACACACGGCAGAGGAATTTAGTTAAGATCCTGAGTGCTTCTTCAAGTCCAACATTTAAGGCTTTGGTTCTTCAGTTCATGCCAAATGGAAGCTTAGAGAAGTGGCTTCAGAGCAAGAGTGACGATCAAAGGCAGAGTCTTATTTTAAATCAGATATTGGAGATAGCCATAGACATTGCTTCTGCAATGGAATATCTACATCATGACTGTGAAACTCCCCTTGTACACTGATCTCAAGCCAAGTAATGTTCTTCTTGATGAAGACATGGCTGCTCACGTAGAAGACTTTGGACTAGCTCGGATTCTACAGAAGACTGAATCTCGTGATCCCAAGAGTAGTACCATTGGGTTGAAGGGATCTGTAGGCTACATAACTACAGGTATTTTATGTAGTTACTTTTCATCTACGTTTATGGCATGTTTGGTAGGGAAGATTTAATATTACAGAAGAGCAATAAGGAAGAAAATTAATAAGCTAAATCCTGTTTGCTATAATGCCCAGTGCTACCCAATACTTTGTAGCAAATGTGCAATGTCTTTTTTTTCTGTGTGTATCTGCCAATTCTACTTTGTTCTAATGTTATAACTGTTTTCCCACCTTAATACAGAGTATGGTTATGGAGAAAATGTCTCAATAAAAGGTGATGTATATAGTTATGGGATACTTTTACTACAGATGCTAACTGGAAAGAGACCAACAGAAGAGTCATTTAGCGGAGAATTGAATCTTCTGAGATGGGTTCAAGCAGCATTTCCTCACCCAGGTTTTGGATATTTTGGGCGTGAATTAATGGATGCTTGTAAAGGTGAAGTTATTTCCGTTCACTACTTGGAATATCTCTTCAAACTCGGTTTATGGTGTGCAAATGAGGCTCCAGATGGCAGACCAGAAATGAAAGCTGTTACTGCAGTGATAAAGAAAATCAGGAGCACACGATTAGCTGATACCACACCAAACTTCATGCAAACTGATTCAAGTACAACACCATAATCCAGTAAAGGCGAAATGAAAGCAAAACTAGAGAATTGGATACCACTGAGTCAGAAATCACATTTTACTTGTTGATTAGCAGCAAGTAGAGTGTAGATAAATGCCAAAATTTGTATAACAAGACGAATATAAAATGTGGTTCTTATCCCCATCTTTCTCACTGCTTTTGCCAGATATAAGCATTAATGAAAATCAATTTCCTTTAATGTGTTTTGGTGTTAAGCATTTATCAGAAATGTAAATTATGAGGAAACATGAAGTCTACCTCAAAATGCACTTGTGGATTGAATAACCATATATAAATGAACAGCAGACTAGGTAAAACTTAAATTTGGCCTAACATCTGATAAAGAATCTTGCACTTCAATAAACTAGCGAGTGTGGAAAAAGTATGCGATGAAACTTAAAAAATTTGACACACTCCACACTTCACAGACTCTACATACTGAAGTGCCGAAGAAACCAGATCATATTATAATTCTTGTGCCTACTACAATTGTCATTCATGGTTACCACTTCAAATATATATAAAGGGTAATTGATAGTTTTTTCTACTTCAAAACTATACAGAATTAAAAGAATTTTCTTATATTGATTGATGCTCTGCAAAATACCCTGCTACTTATTTTAATTTTTCAATAAGAATGTATATATTAATTTTGAGTAAGATATTAATGAATGAAATATTTAATGCAAAAGATATTGTTGGCATTGTATGAAGTTTATATAATACAATATCATGAAATAACAATATAAAAAATCGGGTGTAAATAAATTATTGTATTCATCTTCTGATGAATGAGATATGTCGATAACAAGAAAGGCTTCAAAGGTATTTCAAAATCACATCAGAGAAAATTCTGAGCATGCTCAATAGAACTCTTTGAGGTTCAAATATAACTCTGATTTTAATTGCAAAGAGAGAAAAAATTTGAGCATTTGCAATAGACCTTAATCTTTATATTATGGTGATGTTTATAAATCATATTGTAATTTTATAATCTACCAGTTGAACTAGTGACACAACACTTTAACAGGGTTGATAGACACGTCGAGTTGTCTGGATGATACACAGTAGTCAGGACACAAAAAGTTATATTAACCGTTCTGGTTAAAATTGAAGAGCGTGAGAGACTAGTTCATTTATTAAAAACGGAGTGAGGAGAAATAAAAAAGAAAGTACACAAAAAAGCAAACTTGTGAATGAAAAACTCAAAAAGGAATATCCATGCAGTAATGTTCAATGACTGTCTTTCAAAACAGTCAACATTTCAAGAGAAAAATAAAACCAGTTCTGTGTTTTCACACAAGGCTTCCAAATTTCTGAATTCGAACAGGGTAAACATTTTGCTAGAATGGGAATAGAAGAAAGATGCTTCATTAAAAAATAATACTGTAATATTCATGCTCAAAATAATTTAATGCAGAATTTCATTTTCTTCAACCTGTAACATTAATTTATTTTCGAACATTTGACTATAGCAAATAATATTTGCTCTTGCTCAACAAGAAAAGCTGTACAAAATTCTCAAGCTACCAAAACACACTGTTTGAATTTCTGGACAAAATTAATTGTTTTAGGAATGGTTCCTAGCTGAGCTGGTTCTTTTGTTGCTTCTTGGATCAATCACTGGATAGAAGATAATATTAATTTTAAAAAAAAAAATGGATTTTTTGTGTCCATTGATTCTATTGTGTGTTGACTTCTACATTTTAATATTTTGGGGAAACATTCTTCTAGTTTCAACTCTGATCTCTTAAGCATCAAACTACTGATGATATGTAACATATGTTCATATCATGAAGTAAAGTAATAGACAACCAAATTGCGACCGCAGAAATTCATAGAGGCAGCCTAGCACTGTCAAGCACCTAGTTCAATGAAAGCTTCAAATCTCGTATTCTTATTTGCTTATTTTTTCTTGTATCATCACTCCCAAGCTGTACTTGGACGTCATAGAAGCAATGAAACGGACAGAGATGCTCTCCTGTCATTCAAATCTTACGTCACAGATGATCCCACTGGGGTCCTAAACACTTGGAACCTAGAGACGCTTTTATGCAATTGGCAAGGAGTTCTCTGCAATACTAACAAAGCGCGCGTCACTGTCTTGCACTCGAGAATTGTAATCTAACTGGAACAATTATCCCTTACATTGGTAATCTTTCTTTTCTCCAGGTTCTGGACCTTAAGAAAAACTTTTCCATGGCAATATTCCTGAGCATAGGAAAGCTTTTTCGGTAGAAACTGCTGACCTTAGCTTTAAACAACATTCTAGGGAAGATTCCTTCATCACGTAGGGATTGTTTTTTAGCATTGGTGTTCTTGATCTTCCGGGAAATATGCTTGAAGGTACAATCCCATCAGAACTGGGCAATCTGACAAAACTTAAAGCTTTGGGCTTTGCAAAGAACAGCCTTATAGGGTATATTCCCATTTCTAATCTTTCTCCTCTAAATAACGTAGTTATCATGTACAACAAGTTTGAAGGTCCAATTCCAAGTGAAGTGGGGAATTTGAATCTTCTCCTCTAAATAACCTAGTTTTAATGCTTCCGAACTTGAAGTTGTTGATTTCTCAGCCAATCAATGCACAGGAGGGATTCCTCTGCTATGGAACCATAAAAGAATTCGAATTCTCAATTTAGAATTCAATCAGTTCTCCAATGGAAGTGAAATTGGGTTAGAGTTTATAACTTCTCTTGTTAACTGTTCTGAAAAGTTTTTTCAGTGGCCACCAATAAATTTTCTGGTCTAATTCCTTCATGTTCACGAAAATATATTTGAACTAAAACCATCGTAAATGTATGATTCGTTAACAAGTAATAAAGTGAATTTTCAGTCAGTATTAGTTCAATTTTACTTATTACGACCTCAACCGGAACAAGAATAATATGATGTGTTTGTTTATGATAAAATTATGCCTAAAGTAATTTTCTTATGCAATTATGAGTAAATTAATTAAATTAAATGCAAATTAATGTGTTTAATAAATAAAAAACGCACTGAGATCCCGAATTCACATGCAATAATAATTTTTAACCTTAGTTGTACACTTTGACAACGATAATTTTGACGAATCAATATTCATATTTTATTTAACAATATATCTCGAGTAATGTTAAATATACTCTCATATACGACCCACATATATTTTTATGACGGATGCAAACATACAAAAATGCATGAATTTTTATGAATACTTAAAGATTCATATAGAGTATAATAGTATATTTATAATCTCATATTAGACCCTATGACAATTTGTATATTTCAAACTTATTTCCCTTCTTCAGGATGCATAAAATAGGCTATCACATTTACACAACTACCTTGCACAATAATTGTAGAAAAAATAAAATCATATAAATCATTCAATATCCAAAAACATGTTTTCAATGTCGAGTATGTAAAACTAAAGATTAAAAATTCATATTATATAATTCATCGTTCTCCTAGCACACAGGAAAAAAAAAAAAAAAAAAAACAAAAACAAAAAAATTATAA
>CAIGRL010208557.1:0-18003 GCA_903798325.1 Fraxinus xanthoxyloides | reverse complement strand
TAATTTCATTTAAAACTGAAATTTTCAAACACTAACTTTGCATAAAAAATATTACCACCTGTGCATCGCACGGGCCAAAACTAGTAAGTAAGAAAAGGATTTATATCTACTTTAAATTGGCTCTAAAAAAAAAAGTACACACGATGAGTGCTTTTTGACTTTGGGCTTGTGCTAATTGAACTAATAAAATTGTTAATGTTAGGCAACATTCCTCTTTGTTTATTTGAAATTCAAATACCTAATACTTTGAAGACTCAATTTAGTCAAATTAGAAATGTGAAGTGGGAATAATTTGAACTTTGAACCACCCGTTTCGTTAGTGTGAATATCCAATATTTCAAAAAACACGGCAAAGTTCTTAAAGGAACAAAAGGTGGAAAATGTACTCATTTTGGAGACAAAACCTCCTTCACTCTCCACCATTCCACCCCACAAAATATTTTTCAATACAATATCACTCATTATTCTTAATTCAAACTTCATTATTTATAGGAATACTCTCATTTGCATTCCCAAAACATTATTCTATTCTTTTTTTTTTCTTTTTTGTCGTATTTAAGTTTCCAAATTGTTTTTATTGTTCGAGTATTTGCCAAATAATCATTATTCTATTCTTTCGATGGTATATTTCTATCTACCCATAACCTCTATTCCAATTCTTTCAAGTGACTATTTGACGAAATAATGAACAATTCTCATCCATTTGTCCTTGCGTGCACCAAAATAGACATTTTAGGACCTATATGACACATTTATTCCAATTGCCTCTTTCTTAATTTCTTGTACGTCGTTGTAGACCAAACACGCGTACGTTCACGATTACGTGTCTTACAACAACCTTCGCCGTAGTACCTCTCAATGAGGTCATTCTTCACAAGGGGATGGGTACTGAAATTACAAGGGTTCTGAACTTACACGTGCCGATCCTTTGTGCTAAACAGTGGCTGGGCAGGTACAAAATAAAAATAAAAATAAGCAACACTTATCTCCAAGTGCAAGTCATCGCCGTCGCCGTAAAAACACCGGTGCCAGCCGGTAATCACGGAGACTTGTCTATTTGACTTACATGTGACTTTTTGACGTATCCCGTTTCACACTTTCTCCAAGAAAAAATAATATTTCTGATTATTTTAAATTCTATTTTCAGCTTTTTAAAAAGCGTAATAGAATTGATTTCTTTTTCCGCATTTGCCCGTTGATTGCGGTTGAAATTTGAGGATAAAGTGTCTCCTAGAGGGACTCACTTCTTGACTCGTGTACTCTTGCTTTTGGCTTTTTAGCCAATTTCATAAGCCAATTTAGTAGATATTAAAATCGAATTAAAATTAAAAAATTAGTCTTTTTGTTGATTTTTATTAGACGAGTGAGACTCAATAACGATTATATTTTCAATTTTAATTAAATTTTAATCGGCATCAAACAGACTCCATAATTATTCGAATAAGAAATGTTAAGTGATCGCAATTTGAAGTGTAAACTTATCGAGTTTGAAAAATTTAGTACATAAAAGTACGGAACGCAACCTTATTGGCTCGCATGAGCAAGACTGAAATGATTACATTTTTAAAATATAATCCATATGCGAACATATTGAAAAAAAAAATATATATATTAGCTCATAAGTCCTATTCGACTTGATTTACACCATATAATAAAAATTGTACCTGCAAATCATGGGACACGAGCTATAACATGCTTGAGAATCTAGTTGTTGTAGAATTATATTTAGAACCTAAAGATAACTTGAAACAAATGTACCATGATTTACTGACGATGTTCCTTCAATTTTCAAGTGAGAAGTTATTTTTTTTGGACGATGAATGGGTGAGTTTATTTATATATGTATGATATCATTCTGTTAAATAGGCTCATAGTAATAATTTAAATAATATTTTTACTTTCTAAAAAGTGTTAAAAGCAAAATAGAGTCTTCATTTATTTTCAGGAAATAGGCCGTTGATCGCGGTTGAGATTTGAGAATTCTTTGTTTCTTAGGAGGGACCACTTTTTAGCCAAGATAATGACTTTTTAAACCTCTTTGGCCACTATTGTAGCTTTTAACTTTTTAGAAAATATTATCTCATTTCGACTAGCAAGGGCAAAATACTTTCGGTCACAAAGGCTTATAAGCAGTATATCGCGTAATTAAAAAGTAGATAAAATTAAGGATCTTAAGATAATTTTCAGTTTAAAAAATCTTTACCAAATATGCTTAAAATATACAGTCAAAACTCAAACTATCTAGTTCTTAAAGAGTCATCTTGACATTTTGAGTTACCAGAAATCTCACATGAGAGGTGAGTCCCACATGAATAAAATGTTGCAAAACATTGACCACTCCCTGTTGTGGTGAGTGTTTTGTACCGTTTCTGTTGCCTCAATTTCTGTACTTGTAGATTTGCTCTTTCTATAGGAAATTTTTCATACGTACAGAATGTAGTTCACAGAAAATTACTAGAAATCTCACATGGGGGGTAGGTCCAACATGAATAAAATATTGCAAAACACTGACCACTCCCTGCTGTTGTGAGTGTTCTGTACCGTTTCTATTGTCTCCATTTCTGTACTTGTAGCTTTACTCTTTCTATAGCTAGCCTTGCTAGAGGCTCCCATGAGGTGGCCTATATCAACAACTGTTAAGAAACAGAACTTGTGCAAAAGAAAATTGCATTGGCCCTCAGGCCAACCACGCGTTGATTTACAACTCTAATTCAAATAGATAAAATTACTGCGCTTGAATATCGTGAGCCATGAACTAAAATAAGTCCAAACCTCTAGCAGTAATGAAATCGTTTTCAGAATCTTCGAGCAATTTGAAATAGAGGCACTAGGTTTACCGTCAATACTTCTACGATTTTAAGTGAAAAGGTGATGAATATTCATATAAAATGAACTATATAATCACAAATTTTATATTTTGTTTATTGTTATTTTGGGTTACATTGAACCAAATACGAATTATTCCAATCGATCTGATATTTACTGGGATGAGATATTACAAGATTGGTAGGAAGATTTTTCTTAGTCATCAAAGATTCATTCATGTGTAAATCATGTGAAAATACATAGATTTGCATATTCTATATTGAGATGTCCTGACTCAAAATTGGAGCTAATAATTTTTTTAACGTTGTCAACAGGATTATTGTAATTTCAAATAATTATATTCACACCACATTTTTTTATTAGATGTACCACATTTTAATTATAATGTTGATCCTCTTTTTTCTCTCATCCTTACACTTATGTCCTCGATTTTGTTTCGTGGCACTTTTATCCTTGACGCTCAATTAAATTAGCACGTGTTGTCTCTTTAACGATTTTTGTCCAAATATTATGTTGAAGTGTATTGAAACGAGGGACATATATTTTGTCAAAATTTTTGTATTTATTTTACTTATTTAAAACACGAGAAACACATTATCTTTTCACGTCCTTCTAATGAATTTTTTGGATGAAAACCATTTTCAGAACAAAATATACAAATTAATAGAAGGTTGAAATTAAAACTTTAATGAAACAAATTATGAATACAAGTGCAAAAAATAAGCAAAAACTGTAGACATTATAAATTAACGTGCAGACTATGCATGCTTTAGAAAGATAATTACAATTCCATTTAAAAAAAAAGTTTACTGTTTGGTGTCGGTGGTCATTATAAAATGTTGATGCCAGAGAGAATTTATAATGGTTGTGTGATATCTGTTGGGTTGTCGAATCGTGCAAACTAAAGATCAGGTGGGTCGGGTTGTTTTTCTTGATAATCATATTTCAAAAATAATTTTAGAGCAAATATATTAGGTGATTCTCACGTGGTGAAAACAAATTATAACATTTATTTAATTTTTAATATGTTGCGATTAAAAGTTGAGAAAGAAGAATTCATTTGAATTAATTTGACAGGGCTTCTACTTTTTGTAGAAGAACTTTACAAGGAAGTTACTTTTATTTACCTTTCTCTAATCATGTTTAAAAATAATTTCTTAATTTAAATAATAGCTTTTCAAAACTCTAATACCACTGAAATGCTCATAAATAAACGAACACTTGATTAATCAAAGAAAACATAAAGTTCAATAGATAAAATTGCAGAAAATTTAAACTAGAACATAAGGATTTTTTTTTTACCTAAGCCCCAAAAGGTTCGATGATCATTTTTAATATCTAACTCCCCGTTTAGCATCTTCAAAAGAGGATAACACTTATTTGACCATAACGGCCTAAAACAACAATCGATGTTACAAAAATGTTCAAGAGATACAAACATCAAGGTACAAAAGATTTATCTTTTAAAAAAATTCGAGTTTCTACTCATTGAAAACACAATAAACCACATCTAACCCTTCTCTAAATATTACAACACAAGGAACAACATTTCCTCCGTTGATTTAACCAAAAATCAAATGGTGAGTGGAAGATTTGAGTTTCTCGAATGAGATTTTCGAAAGGGAAATGAAGAGTTGCTTCTCATAAAATCAGATGCCAAACATAACAGAGTGAATGAACCAACAAAGCTCATGGAATGCTTTAATCTACTGATGAATTCAAAAGCCAAATCCAACAGCCAATAGTCAGCCACATATCATCATTTGGTATGAGGCACCCACTAACAAAGTCGAAGTTCTATAGCACTATTTAGGGCCAATTTTGGGAGCACGTTGCACACGTGAACTTTCTTAACATGATCAACAATACACATTCTCATTTAAGCATGATCATTTAAAAAACTCAATCACTTGCGATTTTTATTTTATTTTATTTATTTTGTCCAGTTCTATACAAATAGTGGCGTAAAGGCCATGAATTAAATTGATATCGAAGTGAAAAGGGCAACTAACGAGTATTATCACGTACATTTTTCCAAGTTTATCACGTCCTGTTTGAATTCAATAGAGCCAGACAAAAATGATAAATTTTCGAGAAGTTTATGAGAGCAAAATGGTAAATATTTTATTTTAACGGAAAAACAGAAAGCAAAATTATGGATCGAGCCCTATTCAATTCAACTGGAATAGGCATATGATTCCTCAAATTTCTATATCCTCATTTTTTGTAAGTTTATCCAATTTTATCAAATTTAACTAGTGAAGTGAAGAAAATAAGTCGAGTCATTATTGGACTGAACATGACGGCCAACAAATTTTTATTGCTTTTATTTAGTTGAACTCGAGGTTTAAAAATGGATCTTGCGACCTAGGTCTATGACTCGTATGTGCCTTTGCAATATACTTTTTAATAGAAATTTTAGAAAATGATCGAGCCTAATATTTCTGGTACACAATCGTTAACTTTTAAAATAAATTAATATGACAAATACAATATCACAATGGGGACACATAGGAGACATTTCTATGTAAATTTTTTGATTTGACCTAAGGACTCAATTTTTTCTTACTCATTTTGGTAACTATCCAGTAAGAAGGATCAGTTAATCTTGCAATGCTGTCCTTATCATATTACTTCAAATAACCTAACTTTAATTAATATTAATGTTTAGTCTGATTGGTCTGCAGCAGTAATTTGATTTCCAGCCAGATAAAATAAAGATTCAGCGCCGACCCTTCCTAGAAAAAGCGTCCAAACAAAAGCACATGCCTATGCCCCCTCCCCAATATTATTGTTTTTCAAAGGGAAATTGGGAGTATTAGTCCACAATCTACATACTTTGGTATAATTTGGTTCCCGGCTGAAAATAGTGTCTTCAATATTTTAGTTTTAAAGTGTCGTGATTACAACGGATCTAGTTCCTTTACGAGGAGCAAAATGGTAAACATAAAATCTTAATGAAAATGTTAATAAAATGGGAGGAGATATTTCCGTTCTCTCACTCGATTCTCGATTAAGTACTCTCATGAATTGGATAAACATATTAAAAACAATCCATTCCCTAACACTAGTTGAAAAAGAAAAAAAAAACTATTTTACAAGGTCTGCCGAGGCCCCCTTCCTCTTTCCAAGGTCTATTGTGTGACTTTGATCTCGATTATATCGAAGGTAGAGAGAGAAAAAGAAAATGATGGCACGAGTTTGCGACTTGGATCGAGACATTGGTGAAATTTTGGTCATTTTCTTTAGTTCTTAAAAACAAAGTGAACAAAGTCTCTTCGCAAATGAAAAGTAACGATACGAATAAACTAAAAAAAGTAAGGACAATATTGAGAGAAAATAAGCTTAGATCAAGTTGCAATAAAGTCAATAACTGGGGACTAATAATACTATTTTCCATTTTAGAAAATACAGAAAATAAAGTGCATTTATTAATCTACCAATTTTCTATAATAATAATTCGGACCTTCCTTCCCTCCTCCCTCAATATATACTGCCTTTTGCTCTTCTTCTCCCAATTCCCATCCTCTCTCTCTTTCTATTTTTCATTAGGTTACATTCTGTTTCTGGTTTCGTTTATCGGAATTTTAAGCTGATAAACTAAACCAAAACACCAGCATTTTGTTAACATATACACAGACACGTTTTGTTTTCACAGACCAGGTCTGTATAGTGAATATTGCCATAAACCCTTTTGTGTTTTTTCATTTTTCGGTTGGAAATTAATGGAGAAATCAATGGGACTCTGTTTTTCAGTTGCACCTCTGTTTTTAGTACTAATTGGCATTCTTCCTTTGGCATTGGGCGGCCATGACTATGGCGAAGCTCTTACTAAGAGCATTCTTTTCTTTGAAGCTCAGAGATCTGGTTACTTGCCCAGTAATCAAAGAATCGAATGGCGTGGTAATTCTGGACTCAGTGATGGAAAAATCAATGGGGTATGTTTTTACTGCAAATTTGCTTTTCAGTTCAAGTATGTTACTGCGATTTCTATCGTTTGTATTCGTGTTAATCCTGATTAATGCTTATACATGGACTTAAAAAATAGTCGTTATAATTTTACGCAGGTGGATCTTGTAGGTGGATACTATGATGCAGGGGACAATGTGAAATTTGGGCTACCAATGGCATTCACTATTACAATGATGTCTTGGAGCATAATAGAGTATGGAAAACAAATGGCTGCTAGTGGAGAACTTAACAATGCATTGGATGCTATTAAATGGGGCACTGATTATCTAATCAAAGCCCACCCGGAGCCTAATGTTCTTTATGGAGAGGTTGGAGATGGAAACACAGACCATTACTGCTGGCAAAGGCCGGAGGACATGACCACCTCTCGGGCTGCGTATAAAATTGACCCGAGTAACCCGGGATCCGACCTTGCTGGTGAAACCGCCGCAGCCATGGCTGCTGCATCCATCGTCTTCCATCGCTACAACCCGTCCTATGCTAAAGAGCTACTCGAACATGCCTACCAGGTTGGTTAATTGATCACTCACTATATTTTTGTAAGGTGGGTTTGGTGATTAATATTCAAAAAGAATTAGTTATATATTTTTTTTTTCTATTGGTGTTCTTCGCTGGGGTTTTACCGTGTCGGTGTGGCAATGTGTTCCATGGTTGGCGCATGCTTGCAACCGGTTTGGGGATGCGTAGATTAGCGAAATATTCACAGTACTTATTTTTCGTCAGGAAGGTGGTTGTCGGCGCAGAATAGCATTTTGCTACAACATTTATTAGCAAATCTCTATCACCGGAATGTTAAAAAGAAAAAGGCTCAATTTAGCAACCTTAAGCAGATCCTGAATTTCAAAGTCGTTAAAAAATTTAAATAAAAATTAACAATTAATTTTAATTACGTATTTGAGAGCACCCATAACTTTTTAACCTCATGTGCCTGTCAACTTTTATCTAAATATGTTAAAATTTGATTTTTATCTCCACTGAACACTAAGCCTCCGTTTGTTTCTCATACTTTTCTACTAAAAATGAGAAATATGACTGTTATACAAGGGTGGACCCACATGGGGTCATGTGGGATCAAATGACCCCACCAAAAAAAAAAAAAATTGAGATTTTTTTTTATAACCTAAACATTTTAGAATTTTTATTTTTGATCCCACAAGAAAATTGATCTCGGTCCGTCCCTGTTGTTATACATCACATCAAATCTTCAAATTTGAATTTCTATTTCTTGTGTGGAGCTCAATAACGACTACATTTTTCATTCTCATTTTATAATAATGTGAATCAAACGGAGTTTAAATAAATAATTTAACATTAGAAAAATTATAAATTGCTATTTACATTCCTATTTTACCCTTCAATTTTAGCTATTTTCATTTTGACCCTGCGCTCTAACAGGTGATTATTTTTTGTTTCAGCTTTTTGATTTTGCGGACAAATACAGGGGCAAATATGACAGTAGCATTACATTGGCACAGAAGTACTACCGATCTGTCAGTGGATATGCTGTATGTGAATCCACCCCTTCCTACGAATAATTAAAATATTGATTTGTTTCCCAAACATGCGGAAAAAAGTTGAATAAATGATCTGTCCTCAACCTTTGGTACCCATTAATTAAATTTATGATTTTTTACACGAGTATTTTTAATTACCTATTCACACAATAAAATATTTCTTTTTTCTTTTCTATATCATAAACATTTTCATATTTTTTAACCACGCATCCTTCTAAAAATACTATTCAAAACTCAATTTTTTTTAATTAATTAGAATCAAACAGGCTTTTAATGTGAGTTGAGTTCAATATGTAAAGGTGGAAGCTACAAATTTTCGTCAGATTATTTTGTGGCCCTAGTGAAAACATGTTTCACTTCAAGTTTATGCTCGACACAAGTTAAAAAACAAAATCTTTCTTTATTAAATTGGACATTGGGAGACACCACAGAGATTTAGACATGTTTTTGGAGGTTGGAGACCAACTTGCTACTATATCAATACATACCAATAGTGAAAATTTACTAATTATATATACATAATTTCATTTATCATTAAAATATCGTTCCTAATTTTTATTATTTATTCATTTCTGGGCATAGGATGAATTGCTGTGGGCAGCTGCATGGTTGTACAAGGCATCAAACAATGAGCACTACTTGAACTACCTAGGGAACAATGGTGATGCACTGGGAGGAACTGGTTGGGCAATGACTGAGTTTGGTTGGGATGTGAAGTATGCTGGTGTTCAGACATTAGTTGCCAAGGTTAATTTATTCCAAATATACTCGTATTTGGCAAATATACTCGTATTTGGCAAATTTACGTTTAAAATTACTTATTTTGTCAAACATACTTTTTTCACTAAACAATATTTTTTTAAAAAGCAACAAGGTATTAGGTATCAGAGTAGTCAAATATACTAAATTCGAGCCTATGACCTTTTAGACAAGGTGGTTTAACAACACGAAACTAAAATATCCGTTAATGGGTTCACTATGTAGTTGCAATGGTCTATATCTATATATGGTTCTTGATTGGGCTTCTCTAGTAACTAATCCCCAATATCATCTTCTTTCAGTTCCTAATGCAAGGAAAAGGTGGACATTACACACCAGTGTTTGAAGAGTACCAGCAAAAAGCCGAGCACTTCATGTGTTCATGCCTTGGAAAGGGCTCCGCCAACGTTCAAAAGACTCCGGGAGGACTCATTTTCCGTCAGAGGTGGAACAACATGCAGTTTGTAACAAGTGCTTCGTTCCTTCTTACTGTCTACTCTGATTATCTATCCTCTGCCGGCAAGTCCCTGAAGTGTGCTTCTGGCTATGTTCCACCCTCTGAACTTCTCACATTTGCTAAATCTCAGGTGCAACTCTCTTCTGAATACGAGTAACTCTGTAATATAGAGCACCTAAGTATATATGGGACAAAACACGAAAAATGCCTTTGTTGATTTTGATCCTCTTCACGAATGAGGTGCACAGTACACAACCAAGAAATCCCTCCCCCCACCTTGGAAGGAGTATAGTTCGGGCAATAGATTGCAAACATCAAGGTTCTCTCCCTTGATAAAGCCTTTGTCCTCAAAATTGACTATTCTATTCGTATTAGTCTCTATTGTTGAACACAGGACACCTGTCAACAACCAAGCTCGTACCACCTTATTGTGAGAAATTTTTCCTTTCGATTCCGGTGTTGAACTTTTGTTGTCCGCCTGTGTAGAGCCTAATTATACTTTTCATTTATCCCCTAGGCAAATTTTCCGTTGAGGAGTACGACTAATAATCATGAAATTGAATTAACAAGGGGAAATAATCTAATTCTTGTTTTTTGATCATGTAAGGTTGATTACATTCTTGGAGACAATCCAAGAGCCACAAGTTACATGGTGGGATATGGAAACAACTACCCACAACAAGTTCACCATAGAGGTTCCTCAATTGTCTCGTTTAAGAGAGACCCTTCATTTGTTAGTTGCCGGGGAGGTTATGCCACTTGGTTCAGCAGGAAGGGAAGCGACCCAAATCTACTTACCGGTGCACTTGTTGGAGGACCTGATGCTTATGACAACTTTGCTGATCAAAGAGACAACTACGAGCAAACTGAGCCTGCTACCTACAACAATGCCCCGCTTCTGGGCTTATTAGCAAGGCTACATAGTGGTCACGACGGATACAACCAGCTCCTTCCAGGCATGTTGTTTAGTTCAATGACTTCGGTTCTTGCAAATTTGAAGTTTTATATAGTGTTTGCTCACAAGATTTGAATAATTTGTATTGACTATTTCAGTGGAACTTCCTGCACTTAAACCGGTTAATACTCAGCCAAAAACAGCCCCAAAACCTGAAGTAACTCCAGCACCAGGTAACATTCTGCTGCTTCAAGAAGGTGGTTCATTTAAACTTTCATTCATTGGATTGGAATATAAGACAGTGGGGAACTGGATTGACCTAATAATAATATTCCTACTATATATAAAGGGTATGGGGGTCAGTTTTGGGGCGTGAGGAGAACCTTGCACTCTTCTCCTTGCACTCTTCTCCATCATAGTGAAAACCTGCCGCAGCAACTAGCGAGTGAACATAACTCTTAGAACCGCTGTGAATCCATTTGGTTTGGTTGCTTTGATTTTCATTCTATTTATTGCTCTTGCAAAAAGGGATTACTTCATAACTTCTAACAGAATACACTTTTATGGTACATATTGGAGCAACATCTCTTTTTGCGAGGATACATCTAATGTGAAAAAAAAACGTTTTGCAGCTTCATCTGCCAATCCTATTGACATTGCACAAAAGGAGACAACTTCATGGGTTGCGAAAGGAAAAACTTACTACAGATACTCCACAATAGTAACCAATAAGTCTCCAAAGACCTTGAAAAATTTGAAGCTTTCGATTTCCAAGCTCTACGGTCCTATATGGGGTCTCGTGAAGTCCAGTGATTCTTATTCATTCCCAGCATGGATTGACTCATTGCCTGCAGGAAAAAGCGTTGAGTTTGTGTATATTCACTCTGCTTCTCCAGCAGAGGTCTCAGTCTCAAGTTACACTCTCGTCTAAGATAAGGAAAACAAGAGATGCTACGTAAAAAAGTTCACAGCTTATGTGAATTCATAGTGCAAGAATTGTGCAGCTATACAAGATTTAGTCTTGGAAGTCTTCTGTGTTTTTTTTTTTTTTTAAACTTGCTGTAAGCTTCGATTGCCAATTAGTTTGTGATATCAATAGGTCGAAGATTGAACGAAGAAAGGAGTGAAGAAACGCTATAAAAAGGGTGCTCATCCTCTTTCTTCTCTACTTTATTATCCATACATAGATAGATTGAGGGAGAGAATTGTTATAAAAAGAGTGCATTCCCTCTTGTTGTGTCTTTATGTTGTAAACATGACTACATTTCTCTTTTGCAACATGGGTATAGTTTGTGCAAATTATGTGTTGTTTAGTGGCTGTTGTATTGTTCTATTATATAAATTAATTTTCTCTTAGTGTTTCTGTCCACATTAGATAAAAAATTATTCTCCTCATTATAACTTTTTTTTTTTGTTGGCTATTGGGGTTCGAAATAGAGTTAACTTGTATTGTTTGTCTTGTGGTCGTAGTCTTTTAACTTGTGTAGTCGAGAGCCTTCCACGAAGGTAGCTGATATATAAATAGGTGAAAAAAAGATGCCTAGGAGTGCAAGTTTGATAAAAGGTGCAAAACCCAATTTCCCCTCGTGTCCTTCGCCAAGTTTTCTTTCTTGTTACGTCTTTTGAGGAATTTCAGCAATCAGCCCCCAACTTTATAGTCTCTGGCAAGTTCACCCTCAACCTTTAAAAAATGACCTTTTAATTCTCCACCATTTACTTTCATTTGCATATTTCGCCATTTTTTTTTTTTCATTATTTCGTTAACTTTAGCCTTAATTTCTTCACCTTTAAAAAGGTAAAAGTAGACAAAACATATATTTAACACTTAATCATTGGAGACATAAACCCTTTTAGAGGACTTTGGAGATCACATTCTCTGCTACTTTGAAGGGTACAATGCAACTTTGCATCACTATAAACTGAAAGGGTACTTGGCTATTCCACGACTGCGACGATTTAAATTAGCTATTCGACAGTTTAGTAGAATCTAAAGCAGTGTACAATTCTGAGGCTTCTGTTTATCGGTTTTTTATTTTTTCAGTACCTCTAATCGATTTTAGGCTTCCCAGATTAATTTGGTGGAAAGAACGTCCGTGACCTCCATTTGCTGTGAATCGATTAACACAAGTCATCTATGATTTCCACTAATGATGTTAATATTACTCCTCCTATTGATAATTTTTTGGATGGCACCAATTACAATATTTGGGCCTAGCAGGTGTCGATTTTTTAAATTGGTCGTAAATTGTGGCATTTTGTTACTAGTGACAAAGCAGAGCCAATAAAAATTGAGAAGAAGTCTGAGAACGAGTTTGATGAGGGTCTTCAGATGTGGAAGCTACCCATTGTAAAATTTTATCCGTTCATTAATACCTCTATTCATTCTATTCAAAGTCTTCTTCCCAGATTTCGGAATGCCAAACTTCAGTTTTTTGGCAAAAAAATCGATACAATTGCTCTCCAATTTCAGTTTGAGTCCAAGTTGTATCAGTTGAATCAAGAGCCTGGTCAATCCATTGCCGAGTTTCACTCTCAAGTTAGTAGTCTTCGAGATCAACTCTCTCAGACTAATCCATTTTTGCCTAATGATATATCCGTCAAACTCTTCTCAAAGCATCGGGATCATCGACAATTCATTCATTTTATGATGCATATTCAAGATGACTTTGAGAATAATATATAGGCTTGTTGCTTTATCGCTCTCCACTACCAACTCTTGATGTGGCTCTTACTGAGCTCATTTTTTAGAAGACACGTCAAAGACTCATCGAGTTTATTCTACTGGTCTGGTTATGGCTACTACACCTAGTTCAGTTGTGGCTGCTTTTTCCAAGCCACGTTGTTTCATTGGACATCGGATTTCTGATTGTGCTAAGAAAAAGGCTAAAGATGCAAGAGATGCTCAAAAAGCTAATACACATACCTCTATCCCTAAGATAGTTGCTCCATTTACCAATTCATCAGTTTTGGAGTCTTCCTCTATACCTACTTTGTCATCTCTCGCTGCAGCTGATCTTGAGGCAATTGTCCATCAAGTTTTATCTTGTACTCCCACTGCATTGACAGTTTCCTCAAGTATATCTTCCACTTGTTTATTGATTCAACATGTTGCAATCACGACTCCTGATTCCTCTCTATTGTTTGAGAAGAAATCCGCGAATCATATCCCTAATATTTTCATTGTTGATAGTTCACATATTTCTGTTAGTCGTGTTGGTTCTATCTTTACCTCTACTCTTTCAATTCCTGATACATATCTCGTTCCAAAATTATCTCTCAATCTTCTTTCTGTTGGACAACTAGTTTAGCATGATCTCGTTTTATCATTTTTCTAATAAAAGGTGTGATGTGCAGGATCAGAAGACGGGTCAACTAGTTGGGATAGGGCGTAAAGTTCATCATTGCAAGTTCCTAGTTCATCTTCTGTCTAACCTTTTACAGCTGTTGTCTCTTCTAGTCTTTGACATTCCCATCTTGGTCATATATCTGTCTTGTATTCAGTCTTTAACATCTAATGGTTACTTAAGAAGAGTTAACTTTGACTCTTTTGATTGTGTATCTTGTCAATTAGGAAAACAAAAAGTTTATCTTTTAATAACAGCGACTCTTTTTCTTCTCTCCCTTTTGATCTTATCCGCTTTGATATATGGGGACTTGTCCCCAGTCCTAGCAAGGGGGGCCTCATTATTTTGTTTTCTTTATCGATGATTATTCACGCTACACATGGTTTTTTCTTTTTACACAATTGATTTGAGTTATTAAATGTATTTTGTAGTTTTAAGCACATGATAAAAACTCAGTTTGATTGCACTATCAAAATATTTAACTCTAATGGGGTTTACCTCTTTTATTGACATCCTTAAAGAAGATGACACTTTTTCTCATGGATCTTGTCTATATACTTCCCAAAAAATGGTCGTGCAGAACGTCAGCATCTTCATATTCTTTCTACTCCAATTGGTCTCCTTATATGCTTCTTCACATAAAGGTACCAAATTATTCTCTTTTGAAAAAATTTAGTTGTTTTTTTATTACTTCCACGTCATGAGCGTACCAAACTTGAACCACGATCTTGTCTCTATTGTTTTCTTGGTTATGGCATTGAACACAAAGATTATCGATGTTATGACCCCATCACCAAGCGTCTTTGCATCTCCCATCATGTTCAGTTTTGGGAGCACAAGCTCTTCACTAATATATAATCAGTCTCATCACATCTTCCGTCTTCTCATCCAATTTTTACTAACCCCAGTATATATTTTTCATTAGATTTTGATGCAGGTGTTGAAAGCTCATTCAGTGACCACCTATTGCTTGTTCCTCCTATGTCTAAGCCATTGCATGATCCTGTCATCACCTTCGAGTCATCATCTGCTCCAGAAATTCGTTGCTCCAATAGAGTAAGAACGCCTCAGGCACATCTAAATGATTATCATTGTTTTTCTACTATTGCCACTTTTCATGAACCTTGCAATTTATCGCAAGGCAAGTTGTGGCCCTATTTAGCAAAAAACCATGCTTGATGAACTTTAGGCCCTTCTCAAAACTCAAACGTGGGACTTAGTTGATTTGCCTCCAAGTAAGTCTACAGTAGGATGCAAATGGGTGTACAAGATAAAGACACAAACTGATAGGTCTGTTGAAAGATATAAAGCTCGCCTTGTGGCGCGGGGATTCACTTAGGAGTATGGTATTGATTACGAGGAAACTTTTGCACATGTTGTACGCTTACTTCTTTTAGATATTTACTTGCAATTACAGCTATTCCACAATGAAGCCTATTTCAAATGGATGTGAATAATGCATTTCTTAATGGTCTAGATGAATAAGTCTATCTCAAACCTTCTCCAGGATTCGAGCACCTGCCTTAAAAGGTTTGTCACCTTCGAAAGGCTCTTTAAAGTCTCAAGCAGTCTCCTCGAGCTTGGTTTTCCAAATTTTGTCCAGTGTTAGTTCAACAAGGCTTCACTCCTAGCGCATATGGTTGTGCTTTGTTTATTCGTCGACCTAAGGCCGGTATTGTCCTTCTCTTATTATATGTTGATCATAAACGGAACATAGAACCTATTCTCTTTCTTCTTTCCAGATGTCTTCACAGCTGCAGCACGTTCTTCAGCAGCCTTCTTCTCTTCCTCAATCTCCTCACCAAACAAATCCACATCATCGTCGTCACCCTCGATCGCAGAGGCCTGAAATTCAAATTTTGTTCTATTTATAAGGTCAAGCATTAAAACTGATACACACTTATAATCAATATAAACCACGTAGAGTTGATTTTTTTTATGCCAATTTCAGCTATTGGCTGTACCAACTTCTCCTATGCAAATAAATACAAATGATGAAGGAAGATCCCAAATTTATTAGTTAATTTGGATTTTAGCCAATCGTTATGAAACAAAGCATAAGACCGTGGTGTAACAGATAGAGTAACACGGAAGAGGTGACAACATCAACAAGGTAAGCATCATTCCGAGAAAATCTGGATAGAATCAACAATTGAGGATAGAATTTGTTTCCATGTCACCATCTGTCCATCAAATGAGGTAAGAGGTGTCGAACAAGTGCTATTAGGAAAGAATTTGATTTTCAAAGTACAAAAAGGAAGAAAAGAGAAGACCATATGCGAGTTTTGGTAGAACATTGAATTATACTCTTATGGCATGTTGGTAAGGAGGATTAAACTGTACTAGTTTAAATGAGGGAAAAAAGCTAAAATCTTCTCAATTGGTCATTTGCAATTAGTTACGCAGAGTGAATCCACAGCTATATTTATGCAGATATCAGAAACATTCAAGATATTGTTGCCGCATATGGTAGCAGACAATAACTTCACTTGCTAACTAAACCAAGAACAGTTTCATGGAGA
Source organism: Fraxinus xanthoxyloides (assembly GCA_903798325.1). Classification (NCBI taxonomy): domain Eukaryota; kingdom Viridiplantae; phylum Streptophyta; class Magnoliopsida; order Lamiales; family Oleaceae; genus Fraxinus; species Fraxinus xanthoxyloides. The sequence continues at coordinate 1,714 of CAIGRL010208557.1, read as the reverse complement.
TTTTGACAACTTTTCTACTATAATGTATGATAAATTCTATGAATTGTATCGTATATTTATCTGTATATCACTTAAATTCTCCAAAGTTTTTGCCAAATGCCACCAAAAGAAAAACAATTCTCTATCACAAGGAAAAAAAGGGGATAAAGATAAAGATAAAACAATAGTGATAACAAGTATTATTAGTTCTTTAAGTGGTTGACACCTAAGATCCACTTCCTCCACTCGTGACATTATTGTCTTTGCAGAAACAACTATTTTCTTCTGAATTTCATTTGTAAGTAACTTTAGATAAATTCCAAAATTAAGGATATATCTTTTTTTCCTTGACCCAAAAATGTATCATACTCCCCTGTTTTGAAATTAAAGGAGCACACACAGTGTGAGGAAGGAATCCAACCAAACAACAAATGTGTAAAACAGTCTTTTCTTGATTTGTTGTTCATGTAGAATCAATTGCATCTTTGTTATGGAGTAAGAGCGTATTCGGTCGTGCTTAAAATCCAATTAAAATTGAAAATATAGCCGTTATTAGGTCTCACTCGTCTAATAAAAGTCAACAATAATGGCTAGTTTTTCAATTTTAATCCGATTTTAATCTCTACCGAACATGCCCTTAGTAATAAAAACCTTTGCCAGGTACCAGAACTAGCCATGTGAATCTGATCAACAAGCAACAATTACATTACTTTCTACTGCAGCAATATTTTTTTTCAATCAGCAAATTCTTTGAACCATTTAAAAGATTTTATGCATATGAAGGATCAACATAATTATAAAACACACAACACATCCAATCAAACATATTGAATCTTGAATCTTCCATGAGAATGGGCTGCACAAATATAATCAGAAATGAATTTTGTATAAGAAACGATCAAAATATACCTGATTCGTCCAATTCAATAACACGCGACTCCACACCAAGGCTCTTGAATAAATACTGAACCTCAGAAGGGTACCTTCAGCACAAAATTCAAGAAGTCCCTTTTCAAATTTCTTCAAGAAATAATGAAAACTTACAGAGAGAGAGAGAGAGAGAGAGAGAGTCACTGCTTGCACTACTTACGAACACCAAGTTTTGGAGTAAACTACAACAGGGGCTGACAGTCTTCTTCACAATGTCTTCCAATCTTGAATCGGACGACATCGCCCGAATCTTTGTGTGTCCCACATTTCATGTTCTTGATATTACATTTTCGTGGATTTTAATGCTTTTTTTGCTATATCTGGACAGATTTGAACAGCAAATGGGGAGACGTGAAAGGGGAACTTTGGTTCGTGTGAAGAGAATTTGTAGAGAGAGAAAGAGAGTTAAAGGCTCGAACACTAAGAGCCATTGACGCCATTCTGCACCTGAAATTTCAGAATCCTTTCATCAATAGCTAAACTCCGCTCTAGGGATGTCGTGGTAACTCAGGCGTGGAGACTATGGTTCGGAGGAATTGGGAAGTTCTGGTGGCGGTGGTGAGTCGGGAGGTGATTAACCCCAAAGAATAATGCAGCAGCTGTTTGTGGTGAATCAATTAGGGAGTTCAATTATTTTGAGTTTTCGTGAATTGATGGAAAATAATTTGTTTATTTAATTAAATGTGAATATCAATGGATGAAATGATGGGATTAATATCAAAATGTAGAATAATGAAGTATCAGAATTCCCTCAATTGGGTTGGATCAATCAACATTAGTAATTCATGCATTTTCTACTCAATTA
>CAIGRL010208483.1:0-13203 GCA_903798325.1 Fraxinus xanthoxyloides | reverse complement strand
GAACACCCATTTGACTCCAATGATGTTCTTGTTTCTTGATCTGTCACAAGCAACCAAGTATCATTCTTTTCAATTACTACTAGCTCAAACGTCATAGCTTCCATCCATTCCTTAGAATGTGTTGTATCTTCATAGCTTGCTGGTTCCAGAATTGCAGAATTACGAGTTGCATAAATATCTTGAAGTGATCTTGTTCTTAACACTTCATTTTCTGAATCTGATTCAGCTTCATTTTCCATTTCTACTTCATCATTACCAGCATCTTCATTTTGAAAAATCATCCTTAGAGCCTCAGTTCTATCCACATCATTTGACTCCCAATTCCATGAGTATTTTTCATCAAACCTGACATCCCTACTGGAAACAACTTTGCTGGTTTTAGGATCAAGAATCCTATAGCCCTTAGCATTATCACAATATCCAACTAGAACTCCAACTTCTGCTTTCTGACTAAGATTATCTCTTTTAACATTAGGTATGTGCATGTAGCACACACTTCCAAACACCCTCAAGTGAGATATGTTAGGCTTAACTCCATACCAGGCCTCATAAGGAGTTAGCCTATACAACGATTTAGTTGGAAGCCTATTCAGCAGATAAATTGAAGTGTTTAGCGTCAGCCCAGAAAATTTTTTGCACGTTTTTCTCTAACAAAACACATCTGCCATCTCCATTGCAGTCCTTTTTTTCTCTCACGAGCTCCATTTTGTTGAGGAGAGTAGGGAATTGTTAACTTATGTTTGATTTCCCCATCCTCACAAAAATTGTTGAACTGGTTGCTGGTATATTCTGTTCCATTATCAATCGTAATGGCCTTGATTTTACAGTTGCTTTCATTCTCAATATAGCTCCTAAACTTCTGAAAAACTGCAGGCACTTCTGACTTTGCTTTGAGAAAATAAAACCCAACACATTCTAGTGAGATCATCGATGAATAGGATAAAATATCTGCTATCATTCATGGATGAAATTTTCATAGGCCCACAGACATCTGAATGTACCGGTTGAAGTTTAGTTTGAGCTCTTTTAGATTGGTTTTTTGGGGGGAAAGAGAGTCTAGCCTGCTTTCCTTTTTGACAGATTTCACAAGCACAGATAGCATCATCTATCTTTGGTAGATTTTCAACTAACTCATGTTCATTCAAGAACTTAAGTAAGGTATAATTAACATATCCAAGTCTTCTATGCCACAATTCAGACTCGTTCTCAATGCAGGTAAAGGTTTGCAAGTTCATATTTTTCCACTCCAATAGAAAGCTTATTTTTTTCATTTCAACTGTCATCAATTCCATGTTGTCTTGCTCCAAAATTGTGCAACTACTATCCTTAAATATTAAGGTATAGTTATTCTCAATTAATTGACCAACACTTATCAAATTCTAATCAATATTTGGAACATACAAGACATCAGAAATGAACTTCTTACCTGATGGAGTCTGAACTGAGATTTTGCCAATGCCCTTCACTCCCACATACTCCTCATTTCCAACCTTCACTCTAGATATGTAGCTATCATTCATCTCAACAAAGATATCTGCATTTGAAGACATGTGATGAGTGCAACCACTGTCAAACAACCATGTTTGATCCTTACTGCAGGCCATTTAATTCAGGCTTGAAAAAGGTGTTCTTCGGCCTGATCTTTAGCAACATTTGCTTGCTGAATCTCCTTTTTTTCTTTTTGGTTTTTGTAGACCCTTTCCATGTGTCCAAATTTCTTACATGCTCTGCATTGAATGCCTGAACCAACACCACTTAGGAGAGTGACCTTTTCTCTTGCAATGTGGACAAGGAGAATACTTATTATCCTTCACTGAAACTTTGGCTTTTATTTCCTTTTTTATTTTCATTATGTGGCTTCTTTCCACCAAAGTTTGTTTGAGTCTTTTGCTTTCCTTTGCAAAAAAGCACCTTCAGCTTGCTCCTCTTGCCTGAACTATCTCATTTGTTCAGTAGCTTGAAAAGCATTCACTAGTTCAGCTAAGGAAATGGTAGCCAAGTCTCTTGAATCTTCAAGTGAAGATATTTTAGATTCAAACTTCTCTGGTAAACTAATCAGCACCTTCTCCACTACCCTCTTGTCTAGTCGATCATCTCCAAATAACCTGATTTGATTAACCACTTTCATTTATCTATCAGCAAACTCCTTCACCATTTCAGAGTCCTTCATTTTTAGAGTCTCAATCTCTCTTCTGAAGTTTAGAACCTGCATCTGCTTTGTCCTTTCATTGCCCATGAATTCATCCTTCAACCTATCCCATGCTTCCTTTGCTATTTCACAAGTGATTATCCTTGTGAATATAACATCTGAGATGGCTGACTGTATGCAAGAAAGAGCATTAAATTTCTTGGCAATTTCCTCATTGTGTTACTTTTGCTGGGCTATGGTAGTATTGACTCTGAAAGATGGTGGTTCTACTCCACTTTAAGTGATTTTCCACAAGTCATAGGCCTTCAAATATGCCCTCATTTTTGCAAACCAGAAATCGTAGTTCTCTCATGTGAATGCTGAAAGTAGAGGAGCTGAAAATCCACTTGAACCAATATCTCTCACCAAATCACTAAGCCATTTATGAAGGGTTCTTAATGGTTTTCTCTTGTGTTTGCAAGTACTTTTGAGGATACCGAATTTGCACTCGGCTTACCGGTTTAATTCTTCCTTACTAGATTGGACAGTTTCTTTACCTCATCATTCTCTTTCAATTTTTCAGCACTTTTTCGATCTTTCAAAGGTCCATTAAGCTCTAATACCACTGGTAGAGTATAGAAGACAAAGATAAGGGAAACTAAGTTCAAATGATACAATAAAATAGGTAGTACATGACTCCATAATATAGCCATACATTGATGCAAAATAAAAATGATTTTCTATCACCTTTTCTATATACTACCACTACTCCATACTTGTCAATCACATCAACTTGCAATAAAACTAAACTAGTCTAACTAGGTACCAAAACATAAGCTAGACTATTAACAAAAAAATTGTGTGACAACACTTAGCCAAAAACATGACTTTGTAACAACAAAAGTGTCAGACTTAATTCGTCAACTATAAACTTTTAGATAAAATGATCATTTAATACATCCCCATAACCCAGTCTTCGCCTTCCCTTGCCAGTTTCCAAAGAAAATAGACTAACCAGAATAATCTCTAGGTATTACAGCACTATCGTTTAGCACTAGTGTCGTCCAAATAGGTCCTTAACTAATCATTTCTATTTCCTTTCTTCCAATGATTCATCTGTATATTATAACATACACAAACAAAACTAGAGATCGAAGATAAATAAATCTTGAACTATGTTAAGAGTGGTATAAGTTTAGAAAAGAAGAAAGAAGTGCATATTCGTACACAAGGGCACGAATATTTTGACATATTGATAGAAATAATTTACATAGATCTAATGAGGTTCCTGTTTATAAGAGTGAGCTATCTCGATAGTATAAGTCAGAAGAGGGAGGGGTTAAGTAAAACTAAAATGGACTATAGTTGATGTAGTTACTTTAAATCTTCCAATAGGTTATCAATGAACTGAGTAGCAAAGAAGGATATATGTGTCTAGCCCCAAATTTATTGTAAGAAAAATTTAGTTTTTTGTTGTGCTAATATCAACTTGTACCCTATTTGATGTTTGTGGTGAAACTTGTCAATATAACATGAGTACAATGCTCATGGTCCTTAAATTTCTCCGAGGTAATTGAAGAAGGATTTTGATGAACCGTGTGACACTTTTGTTGTCACCTGTGGATTGTTTTTTGCTTAACTTATGTTATGTATTTTTTGTACTCAATTGTAGTCTATGTTATGAAGAGTAACTTAAGCAAGTTGGTCCTACAACAATCTATTATGATGTCAAGTATGATAGGAGTGGAGGTAGGTAGAATAGTTGGTAGAAAATGCTTTTGAAATGTTCTTAAGGATATATGTAGCTGCCATGTGTTTCCATCTTTGTGTGAATGAATTGTATAATTTCCCTCCGATTTGTCTTCCATAATCCATCAGTGGTATCAGAGCTCTTATTAATCTTAGAAGGACCGAAAAAGAGTAGAAAAAATGAACAATCTGATAAGATTTGCACAAATTGGTAAGCACTTTACCATCCGGTAAGAGTTTCACCATCCAGTAAGAACTTCAAAAATCGATAAGATCTATCAAAATCGGTAAGAACTCTCCATACCGGTATGAACTACATTTTACTAGCAACTCTGCGAGAAAACTTTAATACCCCGACCAGGAAATCTTAAAAGATTTGATAGGTACTACTCATACCAACAAGGTGCACCTTCTTTTCCGGAACACCATCGTTAGAAGCTCTAAAGTTAAGCGTGCTTGGCTTGGAGCATTTTCATANGATAAGATTTGCACAAATTGGTAAGCACTTTACCATCCGGTAAGAGTTTCACCATCCAGTAAGAACTTCAAAAATCGATAAGATCTATCAAAATCGGTAAGAACTCTCCATACCGGTATGAACTACATTTTACTAGCAACTCTGCGAGAAAACTTTAATACCCCGACCAGGAAATCTTAAAAGATTTGATAGGTACTACTCATACCAACAAGGTGCACCTTCTTTTCCGGAAGCCCATCGTTAGAAACTCCACAGTTAAACGTGCTTGGCTTGGAGCAATTCCATGATGGGTGACCCCCTATGAAGTTTTCTCGGAGAGCGTGCGAGTGAGGAAAAAGCATGCTGAAAAGACCCATGTTGGTACAGTGGGAATAATACGTCGTCGATCTAATGGCCGGAACAACCTGTTAAGTGGGACCCGGGTCGTTACAAAACTAGTGAATCATATGGCTTCAAGTGATTTTTTTGCTCCTTTACCTTCAGCATTTAGAGAAGAAAATTATGAATTCTGGTCTACAAAGATGAAGGCATACCTGAAAGCATATGACATTTAGGAAATCACAGAAATCGGAGTTGAACCACAAACATTGAGGGCTAATCCAACCATTGTTTAGTTGAAGCAGCATAGTGAGTAGATAGCAAAGAAGTTTAAAGCCTTTTCTTGCATACTCAACCGTCTTAGATGGCATTTTCACATGGATTATAACCTGTGAAAGAACAAAGGAAGCATGGGATAGGCCGAAGGAAGATTTTTGGGGTAATGAAAGGACCAGACAGATGCAGTTGTTGAACTTCAGGATAGAGTTTGAAACCTTGAAAATGAAGGACTAAGAAATGGTTAAAGAGTTTGCAAATCAGGCTATTAGGAAATGACTTACCGGATAAAAGAATAGTGGAAAAGGTGTTGATAAGTCTGCCAGAGAAGCTTGAATCCAAGATCTCCTCTCTTGAAGATTCTGGGGACTTGGCTAGCATATCTTTGGCTGAACTTGTAAATGCTCTTCAAGCCACTGAATAAAGAAGATTGTTCAGGCAAGAAAAGTAGGTTGAAGGAGCTCTGTTTGCAAAAAGAAAATAGAAAGCTCAAGCTAGTCTTGGTGGAAGGAAAGCTCAAAACGAGAAGAAGGAAGTTGAAGCTAGAGGCTCTGGCAAGGATACCAAGTATCCTCTATGTTCTCATTGTAAAATTAAAGTACATTCACCCAAATGGTGTTGGTTCAAACTTGGTGTGCAATGCAAGTCTTGTAAGCAGTTTGGACATGTTGAAAAGGTATGTAAAACCAAAAGGAAAAGAAGGAGCTGTAGCAGGCCAAAGTTGCAGAAGATCACTCTGAAGAGCATCTATTCTTTGTAGCAAGGTTGAAACTTGGTTACTTGATAGTGGTTGTACCCATCATATATCTTCAAACTCAGATATCTTTGTGGAGCTAAATGATGCTTACAGATCAAAAGTGAAAGTGAGAAATGGAGAGTATGTAGAGGTGAAAAGTATTGGCAAAGCCTTAGTCCAAACACCATCAGGTATTAAGTTTATTTCTGATGTTTTGTATGAAGTGTAACTTAAGCAAGTTGGTCCTACAACAATCTATTATGATGTCAAGTATGATAGGAGTGGAGGTAGGTAGAATAGTTGGTTGAAAATGCTTTTGAAATGTACTTAAGGATATACGTAGCTACCATGTGTATCCATCTTTGTGTGAATGAATTGTATAATTTTCCCTCCTCTTTGTCTTCCATAATCCATCAGTGGTATCTGAGCTCTTATCAATCTTAGAAGGACTGAAAAAAGCAGAAAAGATTGAACAATCTGATAAGATATGTACCAATCGGTAAGCACTTTACCATCTGGAAAGAGTTTCACCATCCGGTAAGATCTATCAAAATCGGTAAGAACTATCCATACCGATAAGAACTACATTTTACTAGCAGCTCTGTGAGAAAACTAGTAAGCAACCTTCATATACAGCCTAGTGTTTTTGGTGAGTGAATGAAGTGATTTTTCTGCTCCTTTACGTACAACATTTATAGAAGAAAATTATGAATTCTGGTCTGCAAAGATGAAGGCATACCTGAAAGCTTATGACATTTAGGAAATCATAGAAATCAGAGTTGAACCACCAACATTGAGGGCTAATCCAACCATTGCTTAGTTGAAGCAGCATAGTGAGGAGATTGCAAAGAAGTTTAAGGCCTTTTCTTGCATAAAATCAACCATCTTAGATGCTATTTTCACATGGATTATAACCTGTGAAAGAACAAATGAAGCATGGGATAGGCCGAAGGAAGAATTTTGAGGTAATGAAAGGACCAGACAGATGCAGTTGTTGAACTTCAGGATAGAGTTTGAAACCTTGAAAATGAAGGACTAAGAAATGGTTAAAGAGTTTACAAATCAGGCTACTAGGAGATGACTTACCAGATAAAAGAGTAGTGGAAAATGTGTTGATAAGTCTGCTAGAGAAGCTTAAATCCAAGATCTCATCTCTTGAAGATTCTAGGGACTTGGCTAGCATCTCTGTGGCTGAGCTTGTAAATGCTCTTCAAGCCACTGAACAAAGAAGATTGTTCAGGCAAGAAAAGCAGGTTGAAGGAGCTCTATTTGCAAAAGGAAAATAGAAAGCTCAAGCTAGTCTTAGTGGAAGGAAAGCTCAAAACGAGAAGAAGGAAGTTGAAGCTAAAGGCTCTGGCAAGGATACCAAGTATCCTCTATATCCTCATTACAAAATTAAAGGACATTTACCCAAATGGTGCTTGTTCAGACCTGGTGTGCAATGCAAGTCTTTTAAGCAGTTTGGAAATGTTGAAAATTTCCGTAAAAACCAAAAAGAGAAGAAGGAGTTGTAGCAGGCCGAAGTTGCAGAATATCACTCTGAAGAGCATATGTTCTTTGTAGCAAGGTTGAAACTTGGTTACTTGACAGTAGCTATACCCATCATATATCTTCAAACTCAGATATCTTTGTGGAGCTAAATGATCCTTAAATATCAAAAGTGAAAGTGAGAAATGGAGAGTATGTAGAGATGAAAGGTATTGGCAAAGTCTCAGTCCAAACATCATCAAGTATTAAGTTTATTTCTGATGTTTGGTATGTGCCAAACATCGATCAAAATCTGACAAGTGTTGGCCAATTGATTGAGAAAAACTATACCTTAATATTTAAAGATAGTTGTTGTACAATCTTGGATCAAAACAATTTGGAATTGATGACAGTAGAAATGAGGCATAGGAGTTTTCCTTTAGAAAGGAAGAATGTTAACTGACATGCCTTTGTTAGTACTGTGGTTGAGTCTACATTGTGGCATAAACGTTTTGGGCATGCCAATTATACCTCATTCAAAAGTCTGAATGAACTAGAGTGAGTTGAAGATATGCCAAAAGTGAGTAATGATGCTTGTGTTTGTGATATTTGTCAATTGGGAAAACAAACTAGGTTGTCTTTTCCTAAGAACTATTCTAGAGCACAAAGCAAGCTGCAATTGGTCTATTTTGTTGTCTGTGGCCCTATGAGAACTTCAACCTTAAATGGCAACAAATACTTTGTTCTCTTTATTGATGATTTAACTAGAATGTGTTGGGTTTATTCCATTAAGATGAAGTTTGAGGTTCCTGCAGTATTTTAGAAGTTTAAAAATCTTGTGGAGAATGAAATTAACTGTAAGATAAAGGCTATAAGGACTGATAATGGGACTGAATATACCAGTAATCAGTTTGAAAAATTTTGTGAGAAAGTAGGGATCAAACACCAACCATTCCTTACTCACCTTAGCAAAATGGGGTCTACGAAAGAAAAAATAGAACATCAATGGAAATGGCAAGATGCTTGATATTGGAAAAGAAAGTGCCAAAAGAGTTTTGTACTGAGACAACAAATACATGGCAAGATGCTTGATGTTGGAGAAGAAAGTGCTAAAAGAGTTTTGGACTGAGACAGTAAATACATCCATTTATCTATTCAACAGGCTGCTTACAAAGGCTTTGAATAAACTAACTCCCTATTAAGTTTGGCATGGAGTTAAACCGAATGTATCTCACTTGAAAGTGTTTGGAAGTGTATGTTACATTCATATACCAAATGTAAAAAGGAACAAGCTAAGTCAAAAAGCTGAAGCAAGAGTCTTGGTTGGATGCTGTGACAATGCAAAATGATATAGAATTTATAATCCTCAAACATAGAAAATAGTTTCCAGCAGAGATGTCAAGGTTGATGAAAATCCTTCATAGAATTGGGAGTCCAGTTTTGTGAACAAAATTGAGGTTCCAAGACTGACTCCATAGGATGAGGATGCCGATATTAATGAAGGAGAAGCTGAAATTAAGGCTGAACCTGATGATAGATCAATTCAGAAAATGAGGTGATCAGAACTAGATCACTTGAACATATATATGCTATATGCAATACAGCAGTTCGAGAACCTTCAACTTATACTGAAGCAGCTAATTCCCAAGCTTGATTAGATGCAATGAAGGAGGAGATCATGGTGATTGAAAAGAATGAAACTTGGATGCTAGTTGATAGGCTAAAAAACAAGAATGTATTTGGAGTAAAATGGGTGTTTAGGANTGCGTAGTTTTCCCTCATCTTTGTCTTCTGTAATCCATCAGTGGTCAAGTTTTGTGAAAAAAAAATTGAGGTTCCAAGACTGACTCCACAGGATGAAGATGCTGATATTAGTGAAGGAGAAGTTGAAGTTGAAGCTAAACCTAATGATGGATCAGATTCAACGGAATGAGGTGATCAAAACTAGATCACTTGAAGATATATATGCTACATCAATACATCAGTTCTGGAACCTTCAACTTACACTAAAGTAGCTGATTCCCAAGCTTGGTTAGATGCAATGAAGGAGGAGATTATGGTGCTTGAAAAGAATGAATCATGGATGCTGTTTGATAGACCCAACAACAAGAATGTCTGTGGAGGAAAATGGGTGTTTAGGACAAAAATGAATGCTGATGGTTCAATCAACAAGTTCGAGGCTAGGCTAGTTGTAAAAGGCTATGCTTAGCAATATGGAGTCGATTTTACTGACACCTTTGCTCCAGTGGCCAGATTTGAGACAATAAGATTGTTCTTTGCAATTGCTGCTCAGATAGAATGGAGAATAAACTAGCTTGATGTAAAGTGTGTCTTCTTAAATGGGTACTTGAATGAAGAATTTTTATTGAACAACCTGAAGGCTTCATCATAAATTGAAAGGAGGATAAGGTGTACCTATTAAGGAAAGTCTTATATGGTTGAGCAGGCGCTAAGAAGTTGGTACATCAGGATAGACAAGCACTTGAACAGTTTTGGTTTCAGTAAAAACATCAATAAAAAAAACACTTTATATCAAACAAGTGGAGGAGGATTTGATCATTATTTCTCTGTATATTGATGATCTTCTAATTACAGGGAGTAATGCACCCTTAATTGATGTGGTGAAGAATGAAATGAGGAAAGTATTGAGATGACATATTTAGCTGAAATGAAGTATTTCCTTGGAATGGAGATTGATCAATCAAACGATGATATTTTTGTTTGTCAAAAGAAATATGTTCAAAAGGTGTTAATGAAGTTTAACATGGAGAATAGAAAATCAGTTAACACTTCTTTAGTTCAAAACTTGAAACTGATGAATGAGGATGGAGAAAAAAAGGTTGATGAGAAGGTTTATAGAAGCTTAGTTGGCTATTTGCTTTTCCTAGCTGCCACCAGACCTGACCTAATGTTTGCTGTAAATATGCTGTCAAGATTTAGGCAAGAACCTAGCGAAATTCACTTCCAAGCTACCAAACGAACGTTGAGATATATCAGAGGAATAGAGGAGTTTAGAATCAGTTTTAAGGAATTAAAAACTCTGTTTCTAACTGGTTTCACTGATAGTGATTGGGTTGGATCTATTGATGACATGAAAAACACTTCAGGCTACGCTTTCTATGTTGGTTCAAGCCTTATTTGTTGGAATTAAATTAAGTAAAAAACGGTTGCACAATCAATTGCAGAAGCAAAATATATAGCAGCATCTGAGGAAACAAATCAGGCCATCTGGTTGAGGAAAATGATGAAGGATTGCATCAACAACCTAATCAACAACTATTCTTTGTGACAATCAATTTGCTATAGGTATGGTGAAGAATCCAATGTTCCATGGGAAAACAAAACACATAAAGATCAAGTACCACTTTATTAGGGAAGCTCAAGAAAGGAAGGAGATAGAACTGAAGCACTGCAGTTCTAAAGAACAAGTAGATGATATTTTCACCAAAGCATTGCCTAAGGAGAGGTTTGAAACATATAGAGAATGTCTCGGTGTTTCCAACAAAAGTGTCTAGGAGGAGTGATGAATCATGTGACACTTTTGTTGTCACCTATGGATTCTTTTTTGCTTAACTTATGTATTTTTTGTACTCAATTGTAGTTTATGTTATGAAGTGTAATTTAAGCAAGTTGGTCCTACAACAATCTATTATCCATCTTTGTGTGAATGAATTGTATAATTTTCCCTTCTCTTTGTCTTCCATAATCCATCAGATTTATATATTTCACACCATAATATAAACGAAATTCTAGACAAATGGGTCTAGTACTAAAACCCTCATAAATCAACATGCATTTTAGACTGTATCCAAGTTGTTAAACCAAAGTTTGATTAGCAATTTTAGGAATCAAACACCCATATACGAATTTTCAGTAAATGTTATTTCAAGTTGATTCCGTTCATTGATGTTCCAACACTTCCAGGTTACATATTAGAGAGGTATCATTCAAATATTCATATTGATGAGGTATAGAGTTAAACTACTCGTTAGTTCCAAAATATTAGTGAAACACTGATTAATTTAATGGTTTTAAACTAAGTATTTCTTTGCAACAACAAGCTAAGTCATATTTTCGAGAAACTTGGATCTGGGTAGCCTTTCTCATTTTATCCATTATTATGTGGCCATTCATCTATCCAAAATCCTATTCGTGCTACATTTAAGTTGCAGATATGTTTCCTTTAACATTCCAGCACTTGATACACTAGAGCAAGGTTGATCTAGTAGTCGTTCTTCAGTATGAGATTTAATATAGGTTTTGACCTTTCTAGTGAAATCCAGATAAGTGCTACAGGGGAGTTAAGGATACAATTATGTACACTTAGATGACACAAATTGGAAGGGTAATATGAGCTGCTCCATGGTATAGTGGTTATAGCAATACCATAAAACTAGAATTCCTGCTTTTTCACCTATACTGGAGTGCCTATTATCCGAGCACATTATGCAAGTCAAAGTCTTGAGAATATTAGGAAAAAAATAAAAATAAAAAGCCAATTAGCACTAAACGTACACCTGTAGCAGAACATATAAGTCCTGTTTTAGTACTTCTAGTCATATAATCCATGTGATGCACGACAAAGAGCACAAGAGGGGAGAAAAATACAGAAGACATGATTTGTAACCATTTGTTTTTGTTTTAATTCATCTTACATACTGTTCATTATAAGAAAATAGACTTTGGAGTCATATACATTGAATTAAAATTAAAGCCGATTGGCAACCAACAAGGTACTAGGGGTGATTTAAGATAATGTTAACTTTGATGGGAAATAGATGAAAATGGCTCGAATGAAAGGTCATATTTCCGCTTTGGCTTTTGACCATTTTAAATATTAGAAACTACACAAAATACCCCAAACATAAAATTTCCAACCAAGTCATCATAACATAAAAGATTTCAATCAGGTCCTCAAAATATTTAAGCTAAAATTTCCCCTTCATTTTCGCTCATTATAGCACCCCTTTTATTGGTATCAGAGCCTAGTAACGAGATTGAAGAAAATCTTTAGAATTTAAAGAAATATATTTAGGAATGAATAGAAAAAATAAAATGATTTTAGAATAATTACAAAATATTGGTATATTAACTAATACTAATCGAATTAAATTGCAAGAATTAGCAACAAATTTAAGGACCAAATTTAAATCTTTAAGCGAAGAGATAAAATAAATAAATAATTCCCAACAATTAATTGAAATAAAAAATAAAGTATTACAAATTTTGGTAGATGAATCTTCCGAATATGAAGAAGATATTATAATAAATCAATTTTTAGAACAACACGATAATTATGCTCAACCTTTAAGAAAAACAAATATTATAAATCAAGATATTACAACTCATATAAAAAATACTGAATCTAATTTATAGATTGTTAATGACAATATTAAAATAGGACTAAAAATCTTATATAAACATATTGAATCAAAATTCAAAGAAGCAAAATATATACAAAAAAATTATTATATACCTATTGAACCATCTTTACCGATATATGTTATAGAAAAATTAGAAACGAAATTCTTTGAAGCCTCTAAAGAAGAATTAGAAGCTTATAAACAAAGCTTAGAATATTTAGCAATTCAAACTGAGACTATATATATATATATATGAACGATCATCCACCCAAAGAAGAAACTACCGAAATTAATACTCTATCTTTAAACCAACAAGTTGAAAATCAACCATTAGTTAGAGAAACTAGTCGAACTAATATTAATATAGATTTGACCCAAGTCAAATCTGATGACTGAAATTTTGAATGGACGAAAGAACATGGAATAGTAGAAGAACGAGAAAATTACAATTTTAGAAAATGACTTAAACTACATCAACCAAGCCTATACACCTTAGGGATAATAATCCAGTTAAACTATTTACTGGACCAATTCCTACAACAAGAATATGACTAGATGTTGATGATAGCAATAATAAATGTAAAATTATTGACTCGTGGGCAAAATATACTAATTTTAGCTGTTGTTTTTCATAAATGGAATACCACTCAAGCATATAACTTTCTAATCTACACCTTCAGAGGAATTA
>CAIGRL010208468.1:0-14500 GCA_903798325.1 Fraxinus xanthoxyloides | reverse complement strand
TTTATTGAAAATTGTGTAGTTAAAAAGTAAGAAAATATTTTAAGTTTACGTGCAAAATTATTTTATTGGAAGAATATGTAATTGAGAGAGCCCTTGTTTGATCAACATTCTTGAAAAATTACATTCTTCTTCTATTCATTTTCAACCACATTCATCTTCAAAAAAATTCTTTATTTTTTAATTAAATATTTTTCATCACATCACTTGAAAAAATGTATTTTTTTTTCCCCACAATGTGCACCAAACACGAGGAGAAATGGGTTTTACAAAGTCCTTAAAATGTAAATAACTTGAGTTGAAAATGGACGTTAAAATAATAAGTAGGGAAAAATGATATATACGCTTAGGAAAAAACATAATTTAAAAAAATAGCATAATGGCTCAAAAATATTGAACACGTTAATTTTTCATTAAACAATCATTATATATATGTAGTACAATCGCATATCATAAACTTATTTAAAATGGAACATGATATCACGTATCTAAAATGTAACATTATTTGTTACTTTTTTATATACTTAAATAATATCTATCTCCAATATTTTAAAAAGCAGTAAATTAAATTTGGGGAAAATAATAATCATGGGGTCAAGTTTTCACAAATAAGTCACACTCGTAGTATACATGTTTGGGCTCAAAATTTGATCGGGACGAATTTTTCAAAATTTGTTTCCCCTAGAATAAATGATTTGACAAGGAACAATGCTATATTGATTGACTTGTGGTGCAATACAATGCTTCCAGTGACTTACAAACAAGGAACACCGATCTTTATACAATATCGAGCTTCTCAAAACCTCAACATGACTCAGAAATTTGATAGAAGAGCGATTTTACAATTTGAAATTTCTCTCTTAATAAATGATATGATCAAATTAAGTACCAGAGAAAAATAAGTTTAACACTTTAATAAATAGCAATGAATGAAGCTCAAGTGTTAGGTGAGAAAAACTTTAATGAGAAAAATGATTTTCAAAAATTAATTCAATCAAAACTTTTCCAAAATGAATGATTTGACAAAGATAAATCAATATAGCTTTACTCAAAAATATCTCACATAAATACTCATAAAAGTGTTGTATTGAATGTAAAGTGAAATGATATTTATGACAATCAAGAAGTCAAAAATCTTTATCAATCGAACAATCCAACCGAACGTCCGCCTACTGAGCCGGACAACTAAACTAGCTGTTGTGCATCGAAATCATGAAGGTTAAAAATTTGGCCGTTGGATGAACCGGACGTCCACAAGGACAAAATTTTTGCGAGTTTTTCTTTTCTTGATTAATTTAAAAGGTGTAGCCTTCTAAATGACAATTTTCACTTAAATTTTCAAAATAAGTGATATTGGTAAAAGATTTTAAAATCAAGTGAAGATTTTTATATCTTTGAAAATAATTTTTATGCAAGCGTTTTTATGAATAATTTATCTCGTGCATAAAAATTTAACTTTTGAGTTTTTAGTGATTAATTGCTAAGGATTAAAGTATTTTACCTTTTACATATAGATTCAAAACACGTAAGTCTAATATCTTCAATGAATGCTTGATTCAACGTGAATGATTCAGTTGATTTGACGTGATAGCTCGGCCTCCATCTCAATTTTCTTTGTAAATTGCGAGTCTTTTGGTAACAATTCTTCTATTTTCAGTTTGATTAATTTGTTAATACTAGCTATGAAGACTTGAATTCAAATATTAGAAATAAAATAATTTGTTTATTATAATCAAAACATAAGGTCAACCATATATCAACATTAACAAGGAGAAGATATTCATAGGTAATATGTCGATGTGTAAAGCAAATATGTTTGCTTCTTCCTATTTATTAAGAAAATGTGTAAATATCAATAAAAAGGCATTAAATCACGTGTTAAAAAGAGTAATATGCCAATCCTACTTTTGTCCATGTTTCCATATAAGTTAATCAAAAAATGCTCATTGAACATGCTCAAGGATATGGATGGAGGGACAATATGATGTGACAGATAATAATTGAGTGTTGTATTTTTATTTTTATCAAATTCTTTAATCATGTGTCGACACATATTCCTATATTTTTGAACATGTATGTATAGCACAATTGAAGTTAACCATCATTGTATAGTATTCCGACATATTCCCAAGCCCCACTTTTTTGTCCATTCCTCTATTTCCTTTTTTAATTTTTATTTTGTTGCATGATTTTGTTCCCTTTTCAATGGCAAATTATTGAACAATTTTTCTAGAAGTCTAAAGTTTATTTGATCCAATGAATTAAGATGAAGCCAATTCGGATTTTATTTCACGAGTTGGTTTGTCAATTGATATTTTGTGGGGCAGCCCAAATAATTCGAGACGGTCTAAAAAGTCTCCAAGTATTTATGTATGTTCGCTCATAGAGTCGAATGACATATACTTGGTAGGGGTCTAGCGAGGAATTGAGTATTGAACATTTGACTAATTAATTTTGACACACAATGTAGACAAGCTATGTTAAATCCTCACACACTCCTTTTTTAACTACGTTCAGTTTCGTATACTAAATTTTTATTTCATCATAAACATTCACACGACATGTATTTTTAACAATTCTTATATCTTCAAAAAAGAAGAATTACATGGATGAAATCCTTATTATATAGGCAAATTCTCTTAGAGTACTTGCGGAATCCAAAAATAACGAAAACAATATATAACCATTCTTTGATATGGGAGACAATGTATTTGATCTATTGTATAGGCTTTGCAATAACGATCAATAATTCAAAACGTTGCATTCACTTAGTAACCAAGTAAATCAAATAGATTCTTACTAAGCTACCTATTCTAATGCATTATCTTTCATATAGTATTCTTCTTCATCTTCCTTGTTCTGAGACGACTTCTTCTATTCACGTGGATGATTGTTGGAATAAAAATGTACAAAAAGATTAATATATGTGAATTAAAAAAGCCACCAATTGTATACTTCGCTTCATTTCATTTTCTTATAAACTCTATATTTCAGTAAGTCGAGATTTGATCACATTTTCAAGCATGTATCATGATTTTGGTAATTAAAACTACATATGGTATTTTCCAAGTAAAATGCTAATTATCGAATATAAATTATGCACCAATTTTCCGATATATTAACATAGAAGGTATTTTAATAAAAAGGTACTGCAATTTTAACTTATAATTGCATGACTTTTTTGGCATAAGATAAATTTCATTTGAAAAAAGGACAATTTCAAAGAAAATTCCGTAATATATTCGGGGTAACATTTTAATGCGACCATTAAAATGGTTTAACTTTTGAGTAAAATTTCGTTTTCTCGATTAAAAATAAATATATGATAATTACTAGTGGGACAACCATCATGAACTTGCCACCACACGCTGTACGGACAATAGGTTGTTAGATGTGTGTGGTGACGCGCCGCCGTACAAAGTGGTGGTGGTATCTTGCTTTGGAGCCACGGCAGTCCAAAAATATCTATTTAAAATGTGAACAAAACCTTGGAATGTATGGCTAGACGTGCCTTTCGTGCCACTCAACTACCCATTGTACACCCAACTTTTTAGTCAAAAGTAAAACTTTATTGTGCTTGGACGTAATGGGGATTAACATTAACATGTGTATAGATAATAAGTTGAAACTTGACTTTTAATATTAATTTGGTAAATTACACCGACGGTCATTGAAATGTCAGCAAAATAACAATTGAGTTACTTAATTTTAATTTATCTCAATTAGGCCATTGAATTTTAATTTAGAATCTCATCATTTTGTCAAATTCCAGTACATGTCGTTCCCTAAACTACAAAAAATAATTAATTGAGACATACTGAAATTCAAAATTAAATTGACGTCACTGATTGAAACAAATTAAGCCCCAACTGTGGCTCTATTAAAAATAAATTTTGGGGAAAACATATTTTGAAATAGTAATTTTTTTTTTTTGAGGACTCGTAGTTAAAAAATAAGGAAAAATTTTATGTTTACGTGTAATATTAGTTTATTGAAAAAAATGTGTGATTAAAAATAAAAGAAAGAAAAATATATTTTTGAAGTAATGGAGTCCAAACAAGGGCTTAGTGATTTAATTGATATTTTTATTATTAAAGTTTAGAGAATACAAAATTTGAGTTTTGCTCCAATAATTCAAATCCAATGCAATTGTGTTTATATGATTTTGTGGATTAGCATAATTAAAGGGGGTTTGACACCCATTATTATTATTATTATTAACTTTTTCTCTTTCTACTTATAACCACACATTCTCCAAATAAAATAATATTCCACACAAATTTAAAACTTTTCATTACTTTCCAACCACACAATCTTCCATAAATCACTATTACAAAATTTATGACCCTATTTGTTTCAAATTAAAATTAGATTTTAATTTAAATTTAAATCAAACAATCAATATTAACCACATTTTTCATGGGTTTAACAACTTTTCAACCACACATTTCAAAAATCTAATCACAATTTACTAAAAATTCAATTTTAACTACCACCAAACACCCACTATAATTTGCCAACAATGGGTGCTGAACATATGCTAATTTTTACTTATTTTAATTCCCACTAAATTTTAAATGAACGACATGAATTCTTTAGTTTCCCTTCATTTGATTCATTGTTATATTTGCTAGGAAGTATAGAAATAAAATTGTTGTTAATAAATGAGGTCATGATAATTTTGATCTACAATTTATTTTTTTGACTGCTTGTACAGTAATTAAGCTTTTAATTCTTAAATTTAAACTTGACTAAAAATCAACATTACAACTCGACTCATCGCTGATCCTTCATCACTATTTGTGAGGATCGTGACTCAATCCAAAAGTATAATTTCCCTTAAGAAGCAACTTAAGATTGTAAAAACTTGTCGAGTAGTAAAATTAATTTATGAGTTATATCCGTCATAGAATTAAATAATTTTTTTGTAAAAGTTGATAAAATATGTAATTAAAAAGTTCCGAAACTCAGAAAATATATGATTAAAATTAATTATTTATTTTGATTTAAATTAAAATCTAAATTTTAATGAAATATGGCAATAGTAATAAAAAGGGAAGTGTTCTGTAGTGGATGGAAAATTCGGAGAAAAAGGATTAGAGTAGAAGCAACGGAAGTCGAAAGAAGTGGGACCCAACTACTAAAGCATAGACCAACCAGGATGCTTCTATACATATTTCAAATCTTTATCTGCCTTCATATATATCCAGCTCCATTGCCTCTCCCCTTCATTTCTAATAAGCCTTTTCATATTCTGTTTCTATTCCAAATCTTCATATATATATATATATATATACCCCAACTTGATTTAAACTTTGATTTCCCACAAGGCACCTGTTAATATCATTCTATTTGAGTTTTGGGATGGATTATTTTGCCATTCAGTTTCTTCTTCTTTTCTGTTCTTGGTAGATTCTTGAATTTGGGATTTTTGTTGGGTTTCTCATGAATCTAAAATCTGGGATTCGAAGTTTTTTCAAGATTTTCAATTGGGTTTCCTTTATTTTTTTTTAATTAATTGGATTCTTTTTCTACTTCTTGAAATTGGTAATCCATCCCAAAGTCTCCATTTTTTGGTTTTAGTAGTTCTGGTTTCAACTTTCAAACAGGGAGAATTTTGTTTCGTTTACGATTGATTCACGATTTGCGTAAAATGGAAGGAGGTAAGAAAAGTGGGAAATCAAAGATGGCTGTTGAAGAATCAAGACAGATGGATTGGGGGAGAGATGAAAGCAAAGGATCTGATTCAAAGCATCATTGGAAGCCTGTTTTTAGTGAAGCTTCCATGTCCAAAAGGCCCCTCAAGAAAATCAAAAGTCCCGAACGAAGACGATTCCCTTTGCAATCCTCTACTTCCTTGCATCAGCAAACTCTGCAGTCTTCTTCGTCTCATCCTTCTGCTGCTTCTTACAGTAGTAATACTCCAGTCACATTTCCGCCTCCATCTTCAAGGCTTGTTTTTCCATTTGCCATTGATAATTCTCAATCTCCAGCAGTGACGGATTCAATCTTTCTCCCTCCAAACCGAAATCAACAACAGCAAATGATCTCATTTGCGCCAGAGCAGCAACAAAATTTTGGGTTCCCACCATATTTTGCAGGTGAAGTAGCAGCATCACAGCTTCAGCAGCAGCAATTGTTGCAGTACTGGAGTGATACATTGAATTTAAGTCCTAGAGGAAGGATGATGATGATGAATAGGTTGGGGCAGGATAGCAGGGCTTTGTTTAGGCCTCCGATTGCACCTCTTACTACTACGAAGCTTTACAGAGGAGTAAGGCAGAGACATTGGGGTAAGTGGGTAGCTGAAATTCGCCTTCCACGAAACCGAACTCGACTCTGGCTTGGCACGTTTGACACGGCTGAGGATGCCGCCTTAGCCTACGATCGCGAGGCCTTTAAGCTTAGAGGAGAGAATGCCAGGCTCAACTTTCCCGAACTCTTTCTTGGAAAAGATAGAGAACCGGAGACTGATCCTAGTTCATCCCCTTCAACATCCCGTGTTATTGTAGCATCAAGTGGGCAGATTTCTCAGACTCCACAAGCACTGGAAAACCTTAATTTGCCGGCTTTTGATGAAATGCCACAACCACCACCTGATGATGACAATAATCTTGATGAGAACTTGGGATTGCCATCGAGTGTAGTGACGGACAATGATCAATCCAATGTGGGAAGCTATAGTTGTTCACAATCTAGTGAATTGGTATGGGGAGATATGGCTGAGGCTTGGTTCAATACCATACCAGCTGGTTGGGGTCCAGGAAGTCCAGTTTGGGATGATTTCGATACAAACAACAATCTTTTAATGCCCCCTAATCTTCCTTTCGCGAATGTCGAGCAACAGGACTCACATAATACTTATCCTCAGAACCAACAAGACACTAAGGGTTCATCTTCCTCTTCTTCATCTTCATGTCCCGTGAGACCTTTCTTTTGAAAAGATCAAGACTAAAATCAGGATGCACTAGGTTTAAATTCATCTTCATTTCTCTCTAAAACACACGCCAACACGGATAGTCGTTCCCAGTTTCTGTTTTTTAGCACGAGAGCAGATGTTCTTAGACGATCCCCTTGGATATTCCGCGCCCCCTTTCACCATCTGCTCATTCATCTCCCCAACACACACACACACATTATGACCTTACCCACTGGTTGGACATTTTTCACAAAACAACCTGTGAGTTTCTTGGAAGAACTTTGATGTTTTCTTCCATCCACTGCCGAAGCCTGCATATTTTTTGGCCTTTCGCAGTTGCTATAATTTCTTCTTCATGAATTTAGATCATTTTATTCTGCATAGTAATGTGGAGTGTCACGATATATATTAGTGCACACATATCATCGGTCGAAGAGAAGGAGACGGTTTTGTGATCCCCTTCGCAACGACTACATACACCATCAGATCTTATTTTTCTTGATCTGATTGTAGGGAAATTTCGTTGCTTTTGTACATTTTGGTGTTTGTTACATTTCATAGTTTTTGCAATTTCTGTGTCTTGTGGATTACTCTTGTACTTTTACTTATGGTTTCTTACTAGTACTGTTTGCAGTTTGCAATATTTTCTCCCTGTTTTTACATGTTCAAAAATCCTTGTTACAATAGCCAACGATATAAAATTCTAGATAGGCCAAAACAATAATCACTTTTTACTAGCGTCACTAGAAGTTACAAATTACAATCGCAATAGAGAATGTCGATCATACATATTCACACAAAAATTCTTCTTCAAAATACGTACTGTGTTTATCGAAAGTTGACAACACTAGGGAATATACCTGTGTAGATGAATCTTCTAAAAGAATGCAAACAAAATCATCTTTCATTTTTGGGTAAATTTCATTTATGGTCATTGAACTTTCAGCGTAATCTCAATTACGTTTCAATTTGGTCATTGAACCTCCATTTAGTTTCAAATTTCACTACTTTATCACATTTCGCCACCTAATAGTCTTCCATACAAGGGGGAAAAAAAACTTAGTTGACGATTATATCGTACTAATCTTACATGTAATCACTACTTGGCACCTTAGAAAAGAAAATGGTATAATGAAAGTCATGGTAATGTCTTAATCAAAATGCATATTTTTTGAATAGTTTTATGACATTGCATAGTAACAAGGTAGCATGGCTCGTAGCCAGTGGTGGACCCACGTGGGGTCATGCGGGGTCAAATGACTCCACAATTTTTATTTTTATTTTTGGAAAGAATAGTACTCATCATTTATCTTGTGAAAAAAACACAGATTCATTACTTGCGATGAAATAGGGCAAAATCCGTATATATCAAGTTCAATCATGCATATGTTTTTAGCCTACTTCGCAATAATCAGCGAAATTAAAGACAAGATCCAAGAACTTTTAGAGGTGAAAACATAATAAATCTTCTCCTTGGAATGTTGAATATCTTCTCTACCTAACATAGGCGGTAAGTTTTAATATAACAAATGAAAAAAGGTCAATATGAATAATTTTAACAGCTAATTTTGCTCGTTGTCCATTTCGAAGAGAATAACTTATTAGAGGTTAATGAAATCAGCAGTCAATCATCTGGACGATTAAGATTATTAGGATAATGTAACACATTATGAATTATTTACTTGGCAATTGTCAAGAATTGACTGCGTAGTCGGATGAAAGATCAATTGTTAAGTGATAGTTTGATTGCATATATTGAAAACGATGTACTTAACAATATTGATAACGATATAATTATACAACATTTTCAGAGTATGAGAACGCGTAGATTACGATTGTAATAGCAAATTGACTTATTTTCGTTAATGATATGTAGTTCTAAATATTTTTGAATTCTCATTTTTGACCCCACAACGATAAATGGTCTGAGTCCGCCCTTGCTTGTAGCTATATATGAAAGAAGGTAGCTTGATTGGGAACTAAGTTTAATGAAACTGGGAGATGATTGATTACAGAGTAGTGAAATTGAAAATTAAAATTAAAGTTCAATTATCCAATAAAAAAAACACAGTGAACCAATAGATAATTTGCNGGGGCATGTAGGGTCAAATTCCCCCACAAAAAAAAAAAAATTTAAAAATAAATAAAATTTTTTAATTTTTTTTTTTTAACCTAAATATTTTTGAATTCTCATTTTTGACCCCACAACGATAAATGGTCTGAGTCCGCCCTTGCTTGTAGCTATATATGAAAGAAGGTGGCTTGATTGGGAACTAAGTTTAATGAAACTGGGAGATGATTGATTACAGAGTAGTGAAATTGAAAATTAAAATTAAAGTTCAATTATCCAATAAAAAAAACACAGTGAACCAATAGATAATTTGCTGAAAGTTCAGTGACTGCGAACAAATTTACCATTTACTTTCTAAATTCACCACCTGATGGGAATTTTATGTACTTGGTTTGAGGTTGTTAACACAAAATTTGCACTTAACTTGGAATATAGTTAATACATTGATAATACAATATCATAACTTAAATTTTATAAAAATAAATAAATTAATTAATAATTGTAAAAGAATAAATTAAGAAGAATGCGCATGCTTTTCTTAAATTATTTATTCTTGAGTATAATAACAAAACGTGGGTGTGCAAAAAGTGGGGTCAGTAGCCGGCCCTTAATTTCTTTATTGCGCCGTCATGGGATCATGATTAAGAAAATGATATGTTTAAAAACTATACAACTACTAAACAAATTGAAAATATCTAATGTTGTGGTGAGAGCTTATGGATAAAAAGTCATTGGTCCATTCTTCAACCTAATCATGCCCAACTTTTATGTCATGGTGTGGCAATGTTGATATTTTAATAATTCATTTCATACGTTGTGGGAAATAAACAAGTTGAGATGCGCTGAACCCCATTGACTCTCTTTTTAGACTATTTCTTTTTTAATTAAGTTTTTGACATTTCAGCATAGTTCTTTGATAAGATTGAATTCAGCGACAGAACACAAATATTTTGAGTTTTACAAGTGGTGATAAATTTTACATTTGAGAATTTATATAAAAAAATCATATCCCAAGTAAATTTATATTCGAATCCCGAAAATCATTACATGTAACTTTCATAATTTATATCGAGAAAATTTTTCTTCACCAATGTAAAATTTTCCAAGAAAATGATGTAAATTATATTGAGAAATTTATAGCGCAAAAATAATAAATATTAATGAAATAATTGAAATTTTTTAAAGAAAGAATAATTAGACACGTCATTTTAAGACTCGCGTTTGATGCACATTTAATTATTTTCGATGTCGATTTGGACCGTTCAATATGTTATGATGTAATTCTCGAAACGAGTTTTGAGATAACATAGACAACTTGTGAATTAGCATACGATCGTCGGATAATTTTTAAAGTTAGCATACCATCCAAATTTTCAAAATACTAGCTAGGAACGACCTTCTTTGACAAACTATAACATTCGTTACGGTTACCATTTCGTGTGTCATTAATGATGTAGAAAATTAGGTCGTAAATGTTTCGAAATGATATTAAGAATGTAATATTTCGACTTCTGAAAAAAAAAATTGCCCAAAAGGTGGGGGGTCACGTGATCCCATGCCACCCATTGTGTCCTTAACTGGTTGATTTGTTGAGAAGAGGTAGCGTTTGTTAAGTGATAATTGTATTTTATACATTTATCTGTACTATTAAATTAGAACAATTATTGTTATTTTAAATAAATTGAGGTTTAATTTTGTATATATTTTGTTTGTTAGGTGCATATAAACGAAAAACAATGGAATTGAACAAAATGAGCAGAAAATTGGCTATTGACTTAATCCAAAGTATGGAGACTTAATCACAAAATGCTAATAGTTGATTCGAACATAGTATCGATGATTAGAAACAGGTTGGAGTCAATTAGATGGATTTGGAAGATGGAGGATCAAGAAGGTACGAAAAGGGACCAAAATAACTAAAGAAAGAAATTCAAGGACCAAAGTGCAACAAATAGAAAATTGTATAACGGCGCTTGTGCATCTAAATTCTCTCGTGCGCACGCCATCATGAATTTCATATACCAAGAGCAAATGCAATGAACGACGCGTGCACAATGAACCGTACGACGGGTGCGCGAGGGTAATTTCTAGGCTGAATGGCCCAACTTCTAGTTTGATCCAAATTTTTATGGAAATAAAATTCAACCTACTATTTAACCTAGGGGTAGCGTGAACAAGGAACAACATATCAAATCCTACTTTTCACCACAAGAAGGAGGTTGACACAAAATTCAAATGCAATTAACATAAAAGATTGAAGATTCAAAGTCCGGGTTGACAATTATCAAAAAAGAAATTGATTTCTCACTTTCTATTCATTGTTTTTTGTTTCGGGTGATATTTTTCAAAATCTTTTTATACAATTTACATAACAATATGTTATGCTAATTTGTTTTTCATGTATTGGATGAAGATGAAACATTTTATTTTTCATTTTTAACTTAAGACAAGTAGTAAGTTAAATTCTTACTTTTCTTGATTAATCTTCCATGGGTAATTTTATTATTTGATTGTTTGATCGCTAATTAAGCTTCTGTTTGGTAGGTATTTTTGTGGCGAGTGCATTTTTTTTTATTGATGTGATGGGGAATATGTGGTTAAAAATGAAGGAAAAGTTATTGATTTGATGAAAAATATTATTTTATTGAAAAATATGTAGTTGAAAATGAGTAGAAGAATATAATGAAAAATATAATGTGGATCAAACATGGGATAAATATATAATTGCTTGTTGTAGTGCTTGGAGACTCACAATAAGTTTAAAACATTGCTTGATTAACATAAATGTATTAGATATTATGAATAATGTTTATCACATATGCAATCTCTGAGATAATTGTGAAATTCAATGCATTCTATTCATTCGAATTCAGATTAAGAATAGATTCAGGTCGTGACTAAAATATATTTATTTATCTTGGAAAGGGGAATTAATTATAAAAGAATTATCGATTGTCAGGAATGCATGAATGATACTAACTACGTGATTGAGGATTGAAATAAATAAATAATAATAATAATAATAATAATAATAATAATAATAATAATAATGAATATGTGGATTCGTAATTCAATGCACTCATTCCATATTAATACAAAACTCAAATTTTACAAGCTTTCATAGAATAATTATCAACCACAATTCTATTTGTTTGCTTGCTTTGAATTTGAATAAAAACTAATACACTTGATTGAAACTTATTCCATGTGGAATAATATACATACTCATCACGTTTTACTTGTCAACAACTCCTTACATTTGTAGATTTTGCACAAACATTAAGTTTGGATTGAACATGGGACAAGTCCCGTGCATGAGGGCTAGCTTATTGAGAAGAACTAGTATTGGCAAAACTAAATGGAGACATAGGCGAGGCTTTGACACGATAAGACATTGACAAATGATTTGAAACGTTGCATCTTCCAAATAAACAACGAGGCGTTGCTTGTTTTCAATGTATGCGTGACGTGCACATTAAATGAGAAAATGATGAGCTGCTATTACAACTAGTCGAGGCGACACGTCTTAGCGTGTGCGTGCGGATCGTGCATCAATCCTGACCTTCCATTCAAATTTGAAGATGCACTTTGTCGCCTTCTATAATTCAGATGGAATGTACAGGTGAACGTCCCAAATTAATCACCTTTGATCCAATGGCTACGATTCATCCACTCCACTTATAAAAAGGATCCTTAGTCACTTAGACCCTGTTCTCTTTGCTGTTTTCAAACCGTTTTCTGTTTTCGATTTTCCAAAACAGTGAAAACGCGTTATCTTTCCTATTTTCGGAAACGCGTTTTTGAAAACAAGTTAAAATTTACAAAAGAAGTACAAAACGATAAATTTGTCGTTTTGGGTGTTTTCAGTTATAATGAAGCCAAAATTTTCAAAACTTGTTTTGGGTGTTTTCAAAACAATTTTTCAAAATGACAAAAAAAAACATATTTTCAACAATTTCAAAATGGACACTCAAAACACAAAACACAAAATGAATTTAAAACTCAAAACACAAAACTGAAATACAAAGTGAACAACACCTTACATTTGCGAAATTTGAAAACTTTCAAGCATATTTGCATTTTCCAACCATTGTCTACCGTTCTTCGTCGATTACTCAGTGTACCTCTGCTCAAACTTCAATTTTAAAGTTTGTGCTATATAAACTCATCTTCATCTTTCTCATCTCGAACAAAGAACTTTCAACGTGTTGTCTTGAATTTCTACGTGGACGCGTGGCTAACCTAATACCGGCAACCTCCCTTACATGTAAGCATTACATGCACATTTGAAATACACCATCAGGAGGCAAAGGCCACCGATTGAGAAAAAGGTCTAACAACCATTTACACTTCGACGGTCAAGACAATGACAGGACGAGAGATTAAATGAGTGCAGGAGACAAGAGAGAGGAATTTAGATAGGATTATAATGCATTCATACTTTTAGTGTTAAATGAGCTCACTCATATAATTGGATGAAAATGGGCAAATATGACAGGACCGAAGTACAAGAACATGTTTAATTAAATAGGTCAAATCCAATTGACATAATGGATTTTCGAGTCGATCAATGTGGGACCCCTCAGTCAGGCTCATGCATTTATACTTCATAGATATAACATAACATGTTGGTTAAGTTTAATTCTGAATGATGAAAGAAAGAGAAACTTACAATAAAATTTATCAATCGGGGTAACATGTTTAGTTCAAGATACTAAGCACTAATATTTTAATTTCAAGAAATATAAGTTTATCAATCAAACTAGATCGCTGGGCATCATAAAATATATGAAATTTAAAACAATTAAATTGGAACTTTAAAATTCTGCAGTCCAACATTTTTGCATAAGTGAGTAGTATATATCAACATTTAATGAATTATATGCAATATGCACATTGCTACTTACTCATTCAAACTGATAAAGTGAGATGTCAATTTTTTAGGGGAGAAACAGTTAAGTGAAAGACTAATGAGGATAATGGATCAAGAAATAGACCATAAATACATTCAAGGTTTAGAGCATAGAATCTTAGCTCCAATAGACCATAAATACATTCAAGGTCTATATTTTCTATAACTAATTCTATTGAATGGAGTCTACCTTTAGTCTGGCATTCTTTGAATTGAATTGCACTATAAAAAATAATTTTGTCAATGACCGATTCTACTATGTGAATAATAAATACATAATTAATTGGTATACTTGTGATGGATTTAATATAGGTTTCTTCGATATTGCGTTTACGAGAAATTCAATATCATTATTTTTGAATGAACCAAACTTTTACGTTTTGACAGGATTGGACAATAAATATAATCTTAATGACTTGTTACTTAGTTGGATAAGACTATTGAAAT
Organism: Fraxinus xanthoxyloides; assembly: GCA_903798325.1. NCBI lineage: Eukaryota > Viridiplantae > Streptophyta > Magnoliopsida > Lamiales > Oleaceae > Fraxinus > Fraxinus xanthoxyloides. The sequence goes on along the minus strand of CAIGRL010208468.1, from coordinate 154 downwards.
ATAAATTTGAGAGATGGCATTAAGGGATCAATTACTAAAAATTCAGGTGAAGATCATATGTAGCACCCCTTGAAAGTGAACCTCCACCCTGCTGGAGATCGATTTTATTCATGGAACATAGCGTTAAACCTGGAGGAAATAGGTGAAAATAGCC
>CAIGRL010208441.1:0-10394 GCA_903798325.1 Fraxinus xanthoxyloides | reverse complement strand
TATATAATATTTCTAATATAAAAATAAAAATGATTAGGGTATAGTGTTCGAGAAGTGTCAGTACGAACTCGCTACCCTAATTGAATTGTCTATGCTATAGAGATTAACAACCTCAAGCAGTCCAATATCTTCAACAGTATCAAATTAGTCTCCAACAATGTCCCACATTTTGGATTTTCCTTTCGAAAAAAATCTAATTTTCTTGATAAAAGACACAAATTGCCATAAATGAAAATCAATTCTTCGGCTTATTGTGAATTTTATTCCTTCTCGCAGAGTGCACAAAAGAGTACGTACTTCAATTTCTTGCCCACGAGACGAAGAAGAATGTTGTACAAGAAGTTTCAAATGTAATTTTGTAGCAAAGGTGCGTGTGAACCACGAAGTAGCCAACGGGTCTTTGAATCCATGTTAGACCGATTAGTGATAGAATCAAATAATACGGTTTCACATATATTGAAAGATTAAATAATATTGTGCATTTTCAATAAAAAAATTCTAGCTAATTTTAAAACTCTAATTGTGTATTTTCAATAAATATTATTAATATTCAATAAGTTATTAAAAAAGATTAAAAAATACATATCGGATACGTATCAAAAATAATATAAAAATATAAAATAATTGAAAAATACGTATCAAAAATTTAAAAATATATAAAATAATTAAAAACAAGTATCTAGTATATATCGGAGGGTATCAAAAAGTATCAAGGCTTGAATACATATCGGAGGATATGTAACGAGTTTACAAGTATCGGTACTTCTTAAGTTTGATGACACATTTTAATATCCCACTAAAAATATTTAGGCCTACCAAACTACCTCAACCCTCTCTCCATATGGCTCCAAAATTTATCTTCAATATTTGAGTACAAATGGTTCCAATGAAGGCACTAGCAGTATCTCATCAGAATCACAGCATAAACCAATTTTTCGGTTCTTGTTTTTATTTTGTTCCTCAACTTGAAGAGAGGTTCATCCACTTAACAAATACATTGATCAATTTAATTCCAAAAACACTTTCATCACAAGGATCAAACTCATCTCACACCAAAGGATAAAAGAAACCCTATAAATAATGCAAGCCGAATATAAATAAATGTTATGAACCCAACATATCGGAGTAAGATCATTAAAGCTCATTCAAAGATATGGATGGAGTCTCTTTTAAAATAAATAAATAAAAGTTATAAAGTTCCAAATAACTCGAGCTTTAGTAAGACTAAGATTCAGATAAAGAGTATACACATTTCCAGTCTGATATTTAAATATTCTTACCTCTTCCAAACGTCTTGCTATCAAGGTCCATTTACCAGCATCTAATACACAAGTAGCACATAAATGCCTGGGATTACACACAAACAAGTTAAAGAACAGTCAATAACAGATTAACTGAAGCATTGTCTGTGTTTTGAATGTTACATTTCACATAACAGCTTTTCATCAATAAAGAAAATAAGGGAAACCTGCTAAAAATGTATAATCAATCAACACAGTGCATTGAGACAGAAGTGATGGAAGCAAAGGAAGAGAGTGGGAGATCAAAAGAAGAATAAATAAGTGTAACGGTTGCAGATCCCAAACCATATAGACAAATGAACAAGAGTGAACATGAAGCCTCAAGGTCAACTGTATTTGAAGCAAAAATAAAGATATCTAGCAAGAGCATTTTTATTTCTAGATCTTCTCTCTGTTATTATGACAAAAAGTTGTGTTCTAGAACTAGCAAAATCCTAAGAATAATTAGCTTTCCCTGTTTCACTAAAATTATACCATATTATTCAAGTGAGCGTTTGGGAAGTGATTTAAGCCTCTGTTTGGATACAATTTATAAATTGGTTTATAAATTCAATCAAAATCGAACAATAATTGCAACCACACATTCAAAACTACTACTCATTATTATCCACATATTCGTGGAACCTACTACTATTCCTTTTACCATTCATATTTATATACCATTTATAAATTTTCCAAAAGGAGGCTAAAATATAATATAAACAGGTCAAACATAGCCCTTGTTTGAACTCCATTTTTTCAAGAAAATGAGTTTTTGAATAGTAAAAATTTGGAGAATGTGTGATTAAAAAATAAGAAAAATTTATGAATTTACGTGTAATATTATCTTATTCAAGAATATATGGTTAAAAATAAGAGAAAAATATATTTTGAAAATAATGGGGATCAAATAATGGTCGAATCTAATTAACAATTTTTGTTATTTTCTAGAAAAACGAGAAATATGGATTTAAGAGAGGCCCGCATAACCCATGGCCGCAACACTCGAGCCTAGAATGGCCCGCCCGTGAGCTAGTTTTACACATTAGCTAAGACTAAAAGTTATAAAATGGTTAAATCCACGAATGATCACCAAACTATATATTTAATGTCAGATTGGTCACTCAATTTGATTTTGTTTTATCATGGCCAACCAACTTCATACTTTAAGGGTGTGTTTGAGCCACATTATTTTGGAGGAATGTATTTTGAGTAGTAAATTGATGGAGAATGTATAATTCAAAAAGAAGGAAAATTTATTGATGTGATGAAAAATATTATTTTATTGAAGAATGTATGGCTGAAAATGAATAGAAGAATGAAAATGAAAATTTAATGTGTACCAAATAGGGACTTAGTGTCACATTAACTACCCAATTTGATTATGTTAAATGAAGTAATCGGACGACTTGACTGAAACTAAATATGAAGTTGGATGGTCATGATGAAACAAAATCAAATTGATGATCAATATGACACTAAATATGAAGTTAGGTGACCATTGATGAATTTAACCCATTATAAAACGAACTTGACTCGACTCTTTCCGGTCCGGATCTACACCGCTACAAATGGAACCTTTCTGTTTAATGGGTAGAAATTAGAATTCTTGTTCAGAATCAGTTCGGTCAAATTCTTGTAAAAATGAGATCGAACTGAACCGTGCCTGTCACTTTTTAATCCACTTGAGAGGGGAACCAATTGAAGGAGAACTACAATAGAGGAGATAGCAGGGGCCCGACATACTATTTCCCTAGTTGGCATGTACATACTACTATGCAAGTAGTGAGAGTAAAATTATAGTCCAATAATTGAAGTACAAGAACAAATATTAGGAAAGTAAAAGTGAAACTTTTGACCAAGAAAATAACAGTTATTTCTTTTCTCTGGTTAAGTAAATGTGCACAACGAAGAAAGTCAAACTGATGGCAATGTTTGGCAAATGGAGATGCATCCAAAGATATAAACATATGATGAAATTATTTTGCAACAGTATTCGATACACTAATAAACATGAAATTCTTGGCCTTATGGCTTCACAGGATTCCTGTATCACAGGATTCCGGTATGACCAAAACTTAAAAATGCAGTTACCATGCTTGCTAGAGGAACAGAGATATTATCGTCCATTAATCCTCCGGTTGGAAGGGACTCTACAATGGTTGCCACAAATGAAACCAAAGCTACGGTTTCTATTGTCTGGACCCAATCCAGCTGAAAGTATCCGAGGATCGAAAAATAGTAGAGCATCCTACAATGGTAGAAACCGTAAAGGAACAACATTTTAAACATATATGCCAGGAAAATAAAAGGTTCTAAAGTTCATACATACCCGACAGAAACTAGGAAACCAAATAAAAACATTGAAACACTACCAGCCCAACTCTTCTGCCGATTGTAAGGAATTTTTAGTGAACCAAATCTTCTTCCCACAATATCAGCAATACCTACAATTCGGCAAGTTGAAAGAGTTCCATGAACGTATACAAAAGTAGATTTGTAAGGCAGAGCTCTTACCATCCCCACCGCACATCATTGCCAATGAAATCACTCCAATTGGGGAGTCACGCCAGAAGACAATTGCACATAGAATCAATACTAGAACATAACAAAGAGGACCTCTAAGCAATTCCCTGTAAAGAAAATGTTGATATTATATATTAGTATTTACAAAGACTCACTTGTTATTTAACAAGAAATTCAATGAATGACAAAAGTCAAAGATCCTCGAGAATTACTCAGGCTTTCCCTGTCGGGTAACTGATTTGATGAGTCCTTCATCAGGAGCCAAGGAAAGACCATGTATCACAAGCCTTAAGCAATTTATAAGAGGAACTAAAGAAGCAAAGTAGCGAGCTCCTGTCGATGTGCTATCTAAGATGAAAATAAGCAGTTGAAGTTTTTGAGAAGACAAATATTAATTAACAGAAATGCAGACTGTAATGTCCTCAACGACAAAGAAGGTACCTGAAAATTGGCCACGCAGCCAAGAAAAGCAACCCCGACAATATGTGGACCAGTTTTCTGCTCAAACTCTGTTTGGGAAGTAGAGGAAAAAATAGCTATCAACAAGAGAGGAAGGATAGTTAAATAATTAAATTGCATGAGAAAACTGTTTCATATGGAAGAGTTTTGCAAATTCTACTTTGAAAGTAATTATCCTCCTCTCTTTACAAAGATGAATACTGACAGGCGAATCGCTCAAAATTGCCATTCATGAGTATGTGTTTCCCGTTCAGAATGACCGTTACTGTCTTACTGATATCTAGTACACAAGAGTTCACCTATTCCAAAAGAAATAACCTTAATTCTGACATTTTTAAAATGTCACAAAGCTGAAAAGCACTATTTAGTTTACTTATGCATGACAAAGGAGACATTGACTCTAACCGGACAAAGTTTAGTCAAGAACACTATGATCTTTCATGGTTTATTCATCACAAGATTAGATAATAGGATAATAACTTTCATGCACTTGTACTATGATCCTTACACATTACTTCGTTGTTAACATTTCAATTTATGACCTTAGTTTAGTGAAAACTTGGGTTGGTTTCAAGATATTCAACTTTGTTGATAATATATTTTTCCTTTTTACTGTTTGGATAAGACTCCAGCAATTACCAGATATGGAAAATATCGCTTACCTCTTGATTATTCATATTCCGAAGTGGAACAAACAAGCATGTCCAATCACAAGGAGGAATGATATAACCCACATCTTGTGATCGATTGGGTACCCAATATATATGACATCATAATTCATAGTGGCGCTGGTGCTAAAATCACGTTATTGTTCCGACATCCAACATCATGCAAACCAGTGATTATTGTACCATGGGTTAAGAGTTTCACCAGTATGACAATTTTTGGATAACACAATCATGGATCGTGTGCTCAAAATGACCTACTCTGGTGTAAACCTTTTCCACGTCATACAGAGCAGTTTTCAAAGACAAATTCAAATCTATGTTAGCTAAAATCAACTAAGCCCCCATTTGATTCTCAATAAAATTCTCATTCTCATTCTTCTACTAATGTTTAACCACACATTCTTTAGTCTATCACATCAATAACTTTTCCTTCTTTTTCAACCACACATTCTCCATCAATCTACTATTCCAAAATACGTTCTTTCAAATTAATATCTATCAAACATGGCATGTTTTTCTATATGCTCCACTTCAACATTTTAGTTTAATCACTCTCTGAAAAATCTTTATCCCACTCAGGTCAGTCAGGTGTCGGATTTTCATCTAATTTATTGGCTATAAGCACTAGAGTAGCTTTTTAATGTTCCCAAAAAATTTCTGTTACAGGGAAAATTCAGTCTTCCCCTTCTGTTCTGTTGGGTAAATTTGTCAAAGTACGGACATATTTTCTACTTCGCAGTATCCAAATATAGTGCAAAGACAGAGACAAATTGCAGAGATAGAGAATTTATCACTCAATTAGTATCTCGAAAAACCAGATCTATCTTTCAGTTTCTGTGCACCCAAACTATCATCTCAATTTACTAACACACACACAGGTATTTTTCAGCGCACACTGACATGCACGTGCATGTGCAATGGGAACTGGGAAGTGAAGATGCAGATAAAGGCAGGTGACCTGTTCGATGAGGTTGCGTCGAGTTAGGTTGTCGAAGGTGGATACAAGAGCGTAATTACCGCCCATCACCAATACCGTGGCGCCTGCGTCCTGGAGCATCGCTCTACCATCTCCGATTGCGGATAGCAAGGAGGCGCGAGAGCGGAGATTACGGGGAACTACAGGAAATTGCCTTGTATTGTACCTGGGAAGAGCTATTAGAAATCGCGGGAGGGTGGATGGGTGGCATTGGAGGAGAGAAAGGCGCAAGTGGGTGGTGGATTCGGCGGCAGGTGAACCCAGGCGCACAATAGCACTGTATGCCATCTCTCTTACACGCAGCTAACGCATGTGGCTGTGTGGATGATAAATGACGCAGCTGGAACTGTTGAGAAAGGATTAGTTGCTCCATCATTTATTTTATTTTAATGTACTATCTTAATTTTAATTAATCGTCAGGGATAATGTACAATTTCCACTATTTTAATTTCTAATAAGACTAAGGGCCTCGATATGGCCCAATCTTTTCTGAGCAGTGGACGACACTGGGGACAATTGTTATGACAAGAAAGAAATATAAAAATTAAAAAATAAGATGCAGACGTGATCGAGATAAATTAACATAGTAAGTAACTTTCAATTAGTCAATGGGTAGAATTTTGATTTCTTACCATTCAATGGAATGGTCAGCACTTTAGGACGCGTTCGGTAGAAATTAAAATCGAAAAATTAACTGTTATTGTTGATTTTTATTAGACGAGTGAGACCCAATAACGACTATATCTTCAATTTTAATTGAATTCTGAGTTATACCGAACACGCCCTCAATTTCATCAAAAAATAAATTTTACAATAATTAAAATTTAATGCATCAAAGGTCTTTTTTTTTCACACAAATGATACGTTTGAAGTGAATTAACTAAGGGATGGAATTCGTTGTTATTTTTTTATTATTGATTAAAAGAGCGGGAAAAAAGTGAAGTAAAAAATCAATTTCCAAAGTATGATAGCCATTTTCAGCAAGATTTTCAGAAAATAAAAAAAATGACCATTGACTACTACAACAGGTGGGTCCCAACTGTGAGACAGCAAGTCAAAAATAACTGTTGATTTTTATGTTTAACGGTAACAAAAAAAAAAAAAAATTAAATTTTTGGGTTGAAAAATGCCTAAAAAAAAAAAATGAAATTTTTGGGTTGAAAAATGCCTACCAAACACGTAGAACTTGAGACTGTTAAGGTGGTTTCAATCAAAAATGGAAAATGTATTCCTCTGTTTCGGGTACAATTTCTGAATGCGATGGGACTCGTCACTTTGTACTACTGTGTATGTACAACTGTACAAGGTACATGACTCGTCCTTTTTGTCCTTTTTTTTAAATCCTTCAAGTAATAGATTTACCGTTTGGTGTGGTTAAAAATTTGATAATAATTTAAATTGAAGTTAATAATTAATTTTAATCATATATTTTATAAAATTCACAATTTCTCAATCACACATTTTATCAATTTTTATTAAAATCTATTAAAAAATTTATTTTTAGTTACACCAAAGAGGAAATTATGCTATTATGATATTAGGAATATGTTGAAAATTTAAAGATGATTGAAAATTCCTTTTTAACTCAACTTAGAAAATTACTTGGGGGAACATGAATTGTCTTGGCAATGTTTTGTGCATACAATAAACATGCAATGTCTTGTACTCTTGTTTGATATCTTAACACTGCCTCATATGACCTCGACCAAGTTTTTAATTCAAAACTCTTGGGGAAAATATGTAATTGACTTATTTTTTATTTATACATTCGGTGAAACTTATATTGGTAAGTGGATGGGCGGATGGTTAAGCTAGCATATTCATGAATATGCAATCACAATTGAACTCATGTTTCAATTAAATGGATGGATTTTACCGAACTTTTAGCTTTTCGAGTTTAAAATTATTTCTTTATTAACCTTATCATCCATGGAGGATCCATGAATGTTGGTAATTTAGAGTGATCATTGATCGATGAATTTTCTCATATGACTCCACAGGAGAACGTTTCCTTTGATCGGAGACAAAATCATCCACATTGAATTGAGTTTGAGACTTTTTCGTGTTATCAATAGTTAACAACTCGTGTGCTCGACTAGAAGTAATGAAGGAACTAGATGCACCACTAGAACAATTGGACGAAACTTTCGTTTCGATTGAAAAAAGTTTTACAATCTGTATGAAAATTAAACGCAACTCATATATTAAACGTAAATTAAACTTAATTTTAAATTATTGTTATCAATTTCTAATTTTCAACACCAATTTATTACTTATTACAAATCACAAATACCCCAATTTATCATTTATCACAAATCACAGATTCAAAAATTCCTCAATTTTCATAAATCATAAATCACAATTCACATACTATATCACCAATCAAATGATAAATCTTCTACAACATTTAAAAAGTAGGGATTAAGGAGAAACTTTTGAAAGGCAACAATACCCTCATTAATTTTGTATAATTCCCAATTCATTGTTCGATTACTATTAGAATTTAAGGTTTTATAACATACTATTCAATTATTATTTAAATTTATAAATTATAACACAATATGGGCAGGTTTTGAACATAAAAGACTGCTTGTGTGTCCTTGGTATTTTTTGATAAATTAGCTAAGTATGTTGGGTAGTTCTAAAAATCTACAATATATAAAAAGTGAGAACTAAGGACAAACTTTGAAAGACTATACCCTCATTAATTTTGAATTTTTGTATAATTCTTAATTTATCCTTCAATTATTATCATATTATAGAAAGTTTTATAACATAGTATTCAATTATTATTGGAATTTATAATGGTTGCTTGTGGATCGTTTTATTTTTTGGTAAATTAGCTACGTATGTTACGTAGTTCTAAAAACATTTCGAAATGTTTGAAATTGTATAATTTCAAGAGTTTAATATTTTCGTTTATCTTTGCATTGTTTGTTTGGTTTTAAAATGATAACAGTAAAACAATATAGTAATCATATTAGCACTCGAACGTTGTTAGTTTGGAGAATTTTGCTCAATATGAGTGGGCTTAGGCTTACTGGATATGATATTTTCATTTTTTATAATTGCTTGTTTTCTGCAGCTTTGAGATGAAATAAATTAAATGGGAATTCCCTGGACACATGGAAACAAAATATTTAATTCTCCATTTTGTTTGTCTGTGATTCAAACAACATCAAAAGTCCCAATAAATTCAAAGTTGGCTACATAAACTCTCTCCTATCATTTTGTTCTGTTCAAAGTTTGAACAAAGTTATGTGCTATCCACCAACCTACTATAACCCTTTTCGTGTACCGAGGCTGGGACTACTTATGAAAAATATTGACGAAATTCATTTGGCACAAAAAATCTCAAATATAATTGAGCAATCAAACAAGGTCTAATACAAACACATTTAAACGTATAAAAGGAATAGAAAAGTCATATGAGCCCATGGCATTAATAGAGCGAGTTCACCTTCTAATTTTTTTTGTTATGCTATCATAAACGGTTACGCTTGGAACATATTTTATTTTTGAATCAGAGATAGGGTTTGCAGTCTACAGTAGTTGTATGTGTGTTGCACTTGGAATTCAATTTAGGCAAATGTAATACATACAAACCTCAGCAATAGGCCTTTGGGCCTAATATTTTAAAGTCCTAAAAAAAGCCCACTATTTTCTAAAAATAAAATAAAATTGACAAATCTCTCATCTCTTTTCATGTACTTCACGACGACCGGCAAGTAGCGATGCTTCGTTTTCAACCTGTAAATTTCAACGGAGTCGGCACGAACAATCGCACGGCTCACCAGGTGATGGCTCGCCCCTACTTATTATGTAAACATGCTTGTGTGGTTATAAATTACATATTAATATTTCTTAATACTTTATAGGGAATCAGATTTTAAGTAATTCAAAATTTATTGGACATTCATTAACAAGCACTCACTTATTAGCCCCCGTTTGATACACATTATAAATTTCATTACCATTCTTCTACTCATTTTCAAGCACATATTTTTCAATAAAATAATATTTTCCATCACATTAATAATTTTTTGCTTCTTTTTCAACCACACATTCTCCATTAATTTACCATTTCAAAATACATTCTTTCAAAATAATGTGGCTCAAACACACCCTCAATGTTTTTGTCCTGTTTGAAATTTTCTAATTAACAAATTTAACCACTTTTAATTGAAATGATTTAATTATTAATACTAATATTTAATTTTCCCAAGAGAACCTGGGGTAACTATTCACTCAGGCCCCTTTTGAGGCATCGAGCTTCCTTTTTAGAGTATACTGGATTGTTTTGTTTACAACTTCAACCTGTCCATTTGCCTGGGGGTGATGTGGGGAAGAGAAATACTTCTTGATGTCCAACTCTTCATACATCTATCTAGGGATGTCAAGGCTCGGCCCATGCTCGGGCGAGCTCGGCTCGCCACTCGACGAACCGAGCTCACCGCTCGTAGGCCAACGAGCCGAGCGGGTGCT